>PVIW01018826.1:0-10800 GCA_004026585.1 Noctilio leporinus
CTGTGTAGTATTCCATTGTGTAAATGTACCAAAGTTTCTTGACCCAATCATCCATGGTGGGCACTTAGGCTGTTTCCAGCACTTGGCTACTGTAAATAGTGCTGCTATGAACATAGGGGTACATAGGTTCTTCTGAATTGGTGTTTCAGGGATCTTCAGGTATAGTCCTAGTAGGGGAGTTGCTGGATCAAAAGGCAGTACCATTTTTAGTTTTTTAAGGAAACTCCATACTGTTTTCCATAGTGGCTACACCAGCCTGCATTCCCACCAACAGTGCACCAGGGTTCCCTTTGCCCCATATCCTTGCCAACACTTGTTTGTTAATTTGTTGATGATTGCCATTCTCACAGGTGTGAGGTGGTATCTTATTGTGGTTTTTATTGGCATCTCTCTGATGGCTAGTGATGTTGAGCATTCTTTCATATGCCTTTGGGCCCTTTGTATGTTTCCCTCGGAGAGTTGTCTGTTCAGGTCCTTTGCTGATTTTTTTAAATTGGTCTGTCTATCTCCCTGGTGTTGACTCACATTAGTTCTTTATATATTTTGAAGATCAAACCTTTGTCTGAGATATTACTGGCAAACATGTTTTCCCCTACAGTTGGTTCCCTTTGAATTTTGTTGATGTTTTCTTTAGCTGAACAGAAACTTTCCATTTGATATAGTCCCATTTGTTGATTTGTTCTTTTGTTTTCTTTGCCCTTAAAGAAGTATCAGTAAACATATTTCTGTGTAGGATATCTAAAAGTTTACTGCCTATATTTTTCTCCAGGACCTTTATGGTGGCACTGCTTATCCTTTATCCATCTTGAGTTTATTCTAATGTATGGTGAAGTTGATGGTCTAGTTTTATTTTTTTGCATGTTGCTGTCTAGTTCTCCCAACACCACTTGTTGAAGAAACTGTTTTTTTATTTTTCCATTTTAAATTCCTTCCCCCTTTGTTGAATATTAATTGAGCATATAGTCCTGGGTTTATTTCTGGGCTCTCTATTCTGTTCCATTGATGTATATGTCTATTCTCATGCCAGTACCACACTGTTTTGATAACAGTAGCCTTGTAGTATAGTTTGAGGTCTGGTACTGTGATTCCTCCTACCTTGTTCTTTTTTCTCAAGATTGCTGTGGCTATTTGTGGGTATTTTTGGCTCCATATAAATATTTGAAATATTTTTTCTATCTCTGTGAAGTATGTCATTGGTATTTTAATTGGGATTGCATTGAATTTATAGATTGCTTTGGGTAGTATGGACATTTTAATGATGTTAATTGTTCCTATCCATGAACATGGTATATGCTTCCATTTATTTGTATCTTCCTTAATTTCCTTCTTCAAGGTTCTATAGTTTTCTGAGTACAGCTCTTTTACCTCCTCTTGTTAAGTTTATTCCTAAGTACTTCATTTTTCTTGTTGTTATGGTAAATGGGATTTGTTTTCTAGCTTCTATCTCTGATGTTTCATTATTTGTATACAAAAATGCTTTTGATTTCTGGATATTGACTTTGTATCCAGCTATTTTGCTAAATTTGCTTATTAGGTTGAGTAAATTTTTGGTGGAATCTGTCGGGTGTTGTATGTACACTATCATGTCATCTGCAAATAATGACAGTTTGACTTCCTCCTTTCCAATTTGGATACCTTTGATTCCTTTTTCTTGTTTGATAGCTATGGCTAAAACTTCCAAAATGATGTTGAACAGAAGAGGACAAAGTGGACAGCCTTGTCTTGTTCCTGATCTTAGGGGAAAGCTTTTAGTTTTTGCCCATTGAGTATGATGTTGGCTTCTGGTTTCTCTTAGGTGGCCTTTATGATGTTGAGGTATGCTCCCTCTATTCCCATTTTGCTGAGTGTTTTTATCATAAATAGTTGCTGCACTTTCTCAAATGCTTTTTCAGCATCTATTAATATGATCATATGGTTTTTGTCTTTCATTTTGTTGATGTGGTGTATTACACTTATTCATTTGAGAATATTGTATCATCCTTGCATCCCTGGGATGAAACCCACTTGATCATGGTGTATGATCTTTTAAATGTATTGCTGAATCTGGTTGGCCAATATTTTGTTGAGAATCTTAGCATCTATGTTCATCAAAAATATTGGCCTATAGTTTTCTTTCTTAGTTATGTCTTGTCCTGGTTTGGGGATTAGAATAATATTGGCCTCATAGAATGAGTTTGGGAGTCTTCCCTCTTCTTTAAGTTTTTGGAATAGGTTGAGAACTATAGGAGTTATTTCTTCCCTAAATGTTTTGTAGAATTCACCTGTGTATCCATCTGGTCTGGGGATATTGTGCTTTGGGAGATTTTTCATTACTTCTTCAATTTCACTAGTTGTTTTTGGTCTATTTAGGCTTTCTGCTTCTTCTGGATTCAGTTTTGATACTTTATACATTTCCCAAAATGTGTCCATTTCATCCAGGTTATCATATTTCTTATCATATACCTGTTTGTAGTAATTTTGTATAATCCTTTGTATTTCTGAAGTATCAGTTGTGATTTCTTCTCTGTCATTTCTGATTCTGTTTATTTGGGTCTTCTTTATCTTTTTCTTGATAAGTCTGGGTAAAAACTTGTCAATTTTGTTTATTTTTTCAAAGAACCAGCTCCTGGATTTTTTCATTCTTCAAATTGTAGTTCGAGTCTCTAAGTTATTTAGTTCCGCTCTGATCTTGATTTCTTTCCTTCTACTTGCTCTGGGCTTTGTTTGTTGTTCCTCTAGTTCTTGCAGCTTTATGATTAGGTCGTTTGTATTAGCTTCTTCTGACTTCTTTAGTTAGGCCTGTATTGCTATGAATTTCCCTCTGAGGACTGCCTTTGCTATGTGCAATAGGTTTGGACTGTTGTGTATTCATTGTCATTTGTTTCCAGAAACTTTTTGATTTCATCTTTGTTCTCATTGTTTACCCATTCATTACTTAAAAGCATGTTATTCAGTCTCCATGAGTTAGAGCATTTTTAATTTTTTCCCTTGAGGTTGGTTTCTAGTTTCAAGCCATTGTGATCTGAGAAAATGCTTGGTATGATTTTAATGTTCCTGTATTTGTGGAGGCTTGTCTTGTGACATACCATGTGGTCTATCTTTGAGAATGTTCCATGTGAATTTGAAAAGAATGTGGATTTTGCTTCTTTAGGGTGAAAGGTTCTATATATATCAGTTAGATCCATTTCCTGTAGAGTGTTGTTCAATGCCAAAATATCCTTGATGTTTTTTGTTTGGAAGATGTGTCCATTGTTGATAATAGGATATTGAAATCCCCCACTATTAGTGTGTTGCTGTCTCTATCTTTCATGAAGTCCTCCAAGATTTTCCTTATATATTTGTGAGCTCCTAAAACATATATGGGTACATATAGGTTTACCAGAGTTATATCTTCTTGATGGATTATTCCCTTAAGTATTATGAAATGCCAATTTTTGTCTTTTTTTATTGCCTTCATTTCAGACAAAATCTATTTTGTCTGAAATAAGTATTGCTACTCCAGCCCTTTTTTCATGTCCATTTGCTTGAAATATATTTTTCCATCTCTTCACTTTAAATTTGTGTTGATCCGTTGTTCTGAGGTGTGTCTCTGGGAGACAGCATATATGTGGGTCACATTTTCTTATCCATTCATCTACCCTATGTCTTTTGATTGGTGCATTTAATCCATTTACATTTAAGATTATTATTGACTGATATTTATTTATTGCCATTTTCCCCCTTTGTACCTGTCTTCTTCTCCGTCTCTCTCTGTTTCTTCATTTTTTAAAAGCCGACCCTTTAGTATTTCTTGCAATGCTGGTTTGGTAGAGATATATTCTTTTAGTCTTCTTTTGCCTGGGAAACTCCTTATTTCTCCTTCCATTTTGAATGAGAGCCTTTCTAGGTAGAGTATTCTTGGTTGCAGGCCTTTATTTTTTATTACATGGAGTACTTTTTGCCATTCCCTTCTGGCTTGTATTGTTTCTTTTGAGTAATCATTTGAATACCCCCTTATATGTTATTTGCTATTTCTCTCCTGCTGCTTTTAGGATTCTCTCTTTGTCTTTGAAATTTGCCATTTTAATTATAATGTGTCTTGGAGTGGGTCTGTTTGAAATTATTCTCATTGGGACCCTCTGTTCTTCCTGAACTTGAGTAATGTTTACACTCATCATGTTAGTGAAGTTTTCTATCATTACTTTTTTGAACAGATTTTCCGTTTCTTGTCTCTCTTCTTCTGATATTACTATGGTATGGATATTATTGCATTTCATGTCATTCTGCAACTCTCTTAAAGCCTCTTCATTCTTGTTCAGCCTTTTTTCATTCTGTTGCACTGTCTTGGAATATTTTTCTATGTTGTCCTTTAACTTCCTGATCTGATTCTCTGCTTCCTCTAGCCTAATGTTGATTCCTTCTTCTGTATTCTTCAATTCAGAAATTGTATTCTGCTTTTCCTCCTGGTTCTTACTGATAGTTTCTAAGTCCTTTTTAATGCTGGTGTAGTTCTCAGTAAGTTCCTTGTAACTTCCCTGGAGTTGTTTATAGTTTTCTTTGAGTTGGCTGAGCTCATTGAGCATCTCTATCATCATTATTTTGAATTCCATATCTGATAATTTGCTTGCCTCTATTTCATTTAGTAATCTTTCTGGGGATTCCTTCTTTTCTTTTGGTGATGGACTGATTTTTTTTTCTTCCATTTTGGGTGTCTGTTTTTGCTTGTTTTTGTCTTGGATTGATCTGCTTTGACTCCCTGCCTTTGTGGAGTGTCCTTCTGTGTTAGGAGATTTGTGGAGTTCAGTGTAGCAATCTCCTATATTTCCTTAACTTGTTGCTTTTGGGGTGTCCTTTATGTTATTAATTTGAGCTCTCTGAGTGTATTTTGGATTTGTTGTATGTGTTGCTTTTTTTAACTCCAGTGAGGTGATTGAGAGACACTCCTTCTATTGTATCTCATACACTGTTTTTGAATTGCTCATTAGGGATTTATAGTTCACGTAGCTCTCTGTGTCACTCAGATGCTTGAGATTAGCAGCGATCCATTGCCTGGGTCTGCCTCTTTTTCTTTATCACATCTCTGCAGTCTACAGTCAGGCTGCAGGGTCTTGTAGTGCCAGGGACTATGGCTGTCAAGGCTAATTCTGAGGGCCACACCCCCAGTAGGCTAAGCCTCCAGTAGCCTAGCTGAGTTTTCCTACTGCCAGTGTTTTAGGGCTGTCCCTTCTCGCTGATTCTGTCTGAATCAGCACTGAAGAAGTGCAGGGTGCTTAGACAAGAACCTAGTATAAAGGAACCATGGACATGGACAACAGGTGGGATTGACTTTGGGGGAAATGGGTGGGTGGGGAGAGGGATGGAGGGGAGCAAAAAGGGGATGGATGTAATACAACAACAATAAAATTAAAAAAAAAAAAAAAGCGCAGGGTGCTTATGTGGACTCGATGGTTACTCCTCTCCCTCCAGGTCCTCAAGGAGGTTTCTACCTGCAATGAGCACCTGGCTACAAGCAGGGATGGATGGCCCACATCTTCATTTGCTCCTGTGATGGCTAGCCCTCTCCCCCTAGCTCCTCAAGGATGTTTTTGCAGCCCCTGTCTGCAAAGAGTGTCTGGTTCGCCGAGGGGTTGCCAGTAATATTGCTTGTGGGCAATGGCTAGCTTTCTGCTGTCCAGCTCTTTGAGGAGGTATTCACTCCTGCCTCTGCAGTGAGCACCTGGCTCCCCAGGGGGCCTACAGCCTCTTGCGGGCAATGGCTAGCCCTCCCTGTCCAGCTCTTTGTGAAGGTTTTTGCTGTGTGCGATGGGCCCCTGGTTCTGTGGGGAGCCACACAATGACAGCACCAGTGATGACTAGCCCTTTTCCCTCCAGCTCTTCAAGGAGGTTTATGTAGCCTGCAATGGGGACCTGGCTGTATAGGAGAGCCTGAGCTGTGTGCTGGTGATGGCTACCCTTCCCTCTTCAGCTCCACTATATCAGACATTTTACTAATTTTAGTAATAAGCAGCCATTTATCATGGCTCAATTTTACCTCACTGTGTGAAAACATTGAACAAACATACAGTTTTTTAACTGGACACTGACTTGATGTGACAGCTGTCTGCTCTCTGTGTATCAGCCTCTCTTGGTCCCAGATCCACCTTTCAGCCATGCTCACTCTAGTCAAAACAGTGTTGCTGATGTGCTAGGCTCCTGGACTGTGGTGACTATTGGGGCAACAGGAGCTCAGTTTGGGAAAACAGGAGAGATAGGATCAAAGTTCCAACAATAACAGAGTAAGCAGTGGCCTGACCATTGAGACCTGCACTACCCACACACCAATTTTGTTGTGTCTCTAAAGCCTGTAGCACAACACAAGGGAGGCAAAGGGACAGAAAAATTGGACAAGATGTTCAAGTTCCTCCATATTTTAAGTTTTAGGAGAAGTCAGTTATATATCTTAGAGTCCTTTGATTGCTTTAGAAATTTTATTGTGTTCCCTTAATCAGACCTGTTGAACCAATTGAAATATCCCCTTTGCTTTGTAAAAACATGATCAACTGAATTAAAAAAAAAAATACAATGGGTCTGTTAAACATCAATAATTTAAAGTGTGTAGTTTAGAAAAGAAAAATAATCAGAACCATACACAGGCTTAAGATTTTGTAGACCTGCCATTCTATGTTGACATTAAAGACCAAAGTTTAAAAAAAAAAAAAAAAAACTTCCCTTATTAATATTCTCTGCAGCTGAATTCTAAGAGCTGCTACTCCTTTTGTTGAATTTTGTTGCCTGAGCTTTTCTTTTTTAAGAAAAGGCAGTAATAAGTGAATGTATTATTGTAAAGAAGAGTTTCTTATAATAGAATCATTAATGTAAATTTTACTGCTCTTTTAGATTTAATAAAGCAACTAAAATATGTTGTCTCAAATAGATTAGCCTCATGAGTTTTCAATATTGTCCATGTAATTAGGAAACTGAGAGTTCTTATGGACAGCTGGTAACTTAGAAAAGCCCAGGTTTAACATGGAAAGAGTTCACCTAACTTTACACTTTCTTCATTTTATTAGAAAAATGAATATCATGGAACTTATTAACTATGTGGTTCAAGATGTTTTGTTTATTCATGTAATTATAGTTTTAAAAACTTTGCTAAAACTCTTTGAAAATTTGCACTGATTCTTGGGCTTTACTGTTTCTGCCAAAATGCTTTTGGAGACCTTACATGAATGTTCAGAGTTCTAAGAGGTTATTCAATGTTCTAAGAGTGATTTTGAAAAATCATGAGACACAAGTAATGAATTATACATGAAAACCATGAAACCATCAGGAAGGAGACTCAGAGCCTTTGCACTGGGCTTCCAGGGAATATAGCTTTCCCAAGAGCATGACAATTTGTGAAGAGTTCATGGCTCCTTCTTTAGCTCTCAAAGTGCTCTGGGAGCCTGTTTAGCAAAATAAATAAATAAATAAACACAAAAAAGAATAAAAATTAAAATTAAGGTTAAAAATCCATGGTTTAGGCTCCCCAGTGTTCTAAAAGTAATCCATCTTATTTTTACTATTGGCTTAGCACCTAGTTAACCAACAAGCACACATTGGTCCCTGAACTGACCAAGATTATTTTTACATTCAGAAGGTCCAAAGTCATAACCACAAAGTCCACACCTCCTTCCTTGTGTGGGTTTTGCTGTAACATCATCTGTTAACTCCTGGGCTGTGGGGTTTCTCTGGTTCTAACATAGTCATGGTGACACAGTTTTGTGTTTGTGTGTGTGTGTGTCCTGACTCACCTGACTCACACCCCTTCCAGATTGACTGTAGTCTGTCATATAACCACAAGATGCTTGATCATACTCCCCATGAATCAGAAAGCTAAAGATGGTTTCAAAAAATAAATTGGTTAATGGTCATCCTTTATTCCTGCACTGTGTTATTATTAGTTTGATCCAGTTAAATATGAAATGAAACGGGCATATTGAACTACTAAACCCTATTTTTATTTATTTTATTTACTTTCATATCTAACAGAAACAGTATTCTTTGAAATACTGTTTGGAATTCTTTTGGAATACTGAAAGAAGGAGTCCAGAATTACAGCTCCATCATAATCGTTATCTTCAGTGACAGATAATCTTCTATGTATGGGGACTGAGGACTACTTTTACCTCTAATCTTCATTGCATGGACTACTACCTTCAAGGCATGAAAAATAAGGTCTTTTGGAAGACTTTAGGGTACCACTATCCTAAAGAAATTAAATTCAATAAACTTTTTTTGAGCCAGTTTAAATTAAACTTTTTTTGACCAATGTTTTGCAAAGGAGCTCACAAACTCATGTTATTTATGTACATAATATAATTTACATAAATTATTTTGAAGAACTGTCTTGTGTGTCATCTGCTGAGATGGGGAGGTAGTTGTGATGGGAGGAGGATGTCTTCACAAAAGAGGTGACCTTGGGTTAAGATCTTGAAGACTCAGCAGTGTATGTGACATTTGTTTGTCCCCTGACTAGAAACACAAGAGGAAGATGGGGCCAAGAGGAGGTGCAGGTGCATGACATGTTCAGACAGTGGTCAATGGTCTTGGGGCAGGAGTAGAGAGGCTGTGAGAAGACAGTGGAGAGGAAGGTGAAGATGGTGAACTGTGGCTATCCTTGTTTAAATAACACATGTAGCAATTTCCACTTTTTCTACAAAACAGCATCCAAAGCAGAGTGGGCAAGGAGTAGTATTGCGGTCTTGTTTAAAACTTATTTTTTGTCTCTTTCTTTTTAAATGCCTATATTTAATGTTGTTTTTTTTTTTTTTAATTTACCTATTAATGGAACAGTAAAAGGCTGTATAACATCAATTAATACACATGTACTGGGAATTCATGCCTAACCTTTCTTGACAGACAGCACAGTTTGAGCCTGGGGACGATGGAATGAATGACCATCTTTTCTCCAGTCTCAAGTATGGAATGGAAGCAGGTAAACTTCTGAATTAGATGGTGGGGATTATTAGACCTGGATATTGGAGATGATATAATTCAATCCACATGATTAAGAGTGCATTAACTACTACCAATGATTCACCAAGACCTACATGGTATGTTGGTGTAAGAACTGGGTCTGGATAGCCACCTGCATTTCTATTAGGAAGCTCATGTGTTTTTCCCTTAACCTAGGACATTCTTGCCTTTTAACAATATTTTATCAGTAAACAGAACATACATGCTTTGTTTGTGGCATCGATAGATGAAACCCAAGTACTGTTAGCCGAAACACAATAAAAACAAGATCTGTAAAAGTGTGCCCTAATGGCAGGTAGTATTTTAGGAGAAAACCCCTCATTTATCAAAGAAAATTTAAGGTGGAAGCTTGTTATTTGGAAGTATATAAGTCTCTACTCTCTAAACTGTCCTTGATAAGAGAAAGGTTGGGCTGGACAATAATATGACTCTCAGGACCCTGACAATCATCAAGTCTTTAGCCTTAAACAAAAATCTTACAACACAATATGACCTTGTTTTGAAATTTACACCCTCTGTCCTCTTTATTTTTTAGAAAGAAATCACATCGAGGCATTACAACATAGAATCACCCTTAAGGTAGAAGGCTTCAAAGATTTGTATTTTCATTGATTCCATTTCCATTGCAGTTCCATGAGGTTTTATTTGTTTGAACTATTTCCTTAACTGTTTTAGGTAAGTCCAGTTATATTTTAAATTTGAGGCACATGCAGACAGCTCATGGGTTGAATTTGACTTACAGATAGTTTTGATCTTTGTTTTTCCCCTACCCAGGTTTCTTTTATAATTTTAAAATTTTGAAAAATAATGTTTAATTTAGAAAATCAAACCAAAGAACATCTATATGTGCTTTACACAGACTTATCACATTTTACACATTAGGCCATGTTTCATCATTGCTTCTCCTTATCTCTCTTCTTGCCACACACATGCACACACACAGTTTTTATACATTTTTAAAAAGCTATTTGACAATAGATTGCACATATCATTTCCTTTTCCTCTTTATTATGTCAATGCACATATTCTAAGAACCATGATAACTTTAGTACAGGGATAATTTTCATATCTTTAGGGCAATAATTAAATTTAGAGAATTTAGTGTTGGTACATTTCTCTTACCTACTTTCTGAATTTGACTTTGGTCCCCTTATCCCCTGATGTCCCTATAGCAGTTCCCCAGTAGGACTCCAGTATGGTGTTCTGTTTTGTACTTAGCCATGTCTGTTCCGTTTCCTCAGTCTGGACCGGTTCTCAGCCTTTCTTTGGTTTTACTTGTCATGATGGATGCAACATATTTGAAGAATTCAGGACACTGATTCTATTTTTTCTTTTTTTAATTTAATTTTATTGTTGTTTTATTACATCCATCCCCTTTTCCTTCCCTCTGTCCCGTTCCCCACCCACCACTCCCCTGACAAAGTCAATCCCACTTGTAGTCCATGTCCATGGTTCTTCCATACAAGTTTTTTGGCTAAACTGCTCCCCTTCTTTGCTTCATCCTCTCCCCTCCCCTTTGTCGCCTCCCCCCACCCCTCTGCCCATTGGAGATCTATTCATTGCATTCATGTATCTGGTTCTATTTTGCTTATGTGTTTGTTTTGTTCACTATTGCCTTGTAATGGGTGAGATCATATGATATTTATCTTTCACTGACTGGATTATTTCACTAAGCATAATACTTTCCAGTTCCATCCATGTTGTTGCAAAGGTTAGGAGTTCCTTCTTTCTTTCTGCTGTGTAGTATTCCATTGTGTAAATGTACCAAAGTTTCTTGACCCAATCATCCATGGTGGGCACTTAGGCTGTTTCCAGCACTTGGCTACTGTAAATAGTGCTGCTATG
>PVIW01018827.1:0-10799 GCA_004026585.1 Noctilio leporinus
GCCCCACCCCCTCCCCTGTCCCCCTCCTGCCCCCCGCCCAGAGACACCAAAACCTTCCACTTATCTGTACTAAAGCAAACAAATGAATAGAACCCCTGCTCCATCCAACTGCTACTGAATCTCCATGCTTACAGGGTACTAGAAACAATCTTTGAAATATTCCATTAAAAAGAGAAGAAAAGGAGACATAGATAAAGCAGAGACATAATCAACCCAGGAAGATAAAAGTACAATGATAAATCCCAAAATACTTAACACAGTTTGGTAGTTATATGACTGAGAAAGGGTTTGAACTATAAGAGAAGTGAGAAACTTAAAAAAAAAAAAAAAAGTTTTTTATTTTTCTTTTTTCTGTAAGGGAAGCATGTAAGAAAGAAAGGGGTGGTACTTCTTAGAGATGTGAGTGTGAAAGCAAAGAAATAATTGGATTTAAGGATCCTGATGTAATAAAACAGGAAAAACATGTTCCTTTCCCCTCATAGCCCCATATCAGACCAACCATGAAAGAAATCACACAGAATAGGGCAGGACAGACAGAAGAAAAAGCTCTCTGACTAGAAATCTTTTTTTTTTTTAGATTTATTTATTTATTATTTTTTAGAGAGAGGGGAAGGGAGAGAGGCAGAGAGGGAGGGAAACATCAATGTATGGTTGCCTTTCACCTGCCTCCAGCCACAGATCTGGTTGGAGACCTGGCCTGCAACCTGGCCATGTGCCTTGGCTGGGAATTGAACCAGCAACCTTTGGGTTTGCAGAGTGGCACTGACTAGAAATCTTGACCGCTAAATAAATAGGAATAAAAGAGAAAACAATGTTGATATAAATCCTTTTTTAACAGTTCAATAAGGTGAATAGAATATTTTCTACCTACGAAAAAGGTCATCCACCTCAAAGAGGAAACAACCACAAAAGTAAAGAAAGCTTAGTATAATACTGCAAATTAAATTAGGTAACCTTACAAAGGCATAAAAATAACAGAAATATAGAATATTTTTAAAGGTTGAAATATTTTTCATTAAAAAATTAAAACTAGCTGCCCCGCCGCTGCTGGATCAGCTGGCACTGCAGAGGCTGCTGCTATGCTGCGCCTGTGACATCCGGGTAGAAAGGAAGTGGCTCTCTCTGTAAAATAAAAATTCAAGAAGATGTAAGAAGAATCATATAGAAAAACATTAGTAGAAAATGATTTTAACAGATCTCCCTCAATACAAAACAGAAAATTTGAACAAAAACATGAGTTCTGTGATAGATAATCTAAATAACGTAATCAGCATGGTAGGTGTTTTGGAAATATATTGACCAGCATACACTAGTCATAAAACATGCCTTCTTTTCAAATACATCTAGAAATATTATTCAACATACATCTTTATATATTTACATATTTATATATAATGAAATTTACATGTTTGTACAAAACTCAATAAAAATAAAAATATATGGATACTTTTATAAAAGATTTTATTTATTATTTTTTAGAGAGAGGGGAAAAGAGAGAGGCAAAGGAGGAGGGAAACATGAATGTATGGTTGCCTTTGACCTGCCTCCAGCCACAGACCTGGCTGGAGACCTGGCCTGCAACCTGGCCATGTACGCTGGCTGGGGAATCGAACCAGCAACCTTTGGGTTCACGGGGTTCACCTTTTCCACTGTGCCACCAGCCAGGGTCTCAAAATATGTGGATACTCTTAACTGAATAAAGTCCATGTATATACTAAAGGGTGTGTGTGTGTGTGTGTGTGTGTGTGTGTGTATTCTAAAGTCAGTGTTCCACTTTGCAAAAAAAAACCTATGCAGTATTCCATTAGAGTCAGAAAAATGGCACTGATGACAATTACCTCCACACCTTCATAACCTTGTTCTGGTTGTGTTGGCCCATGTAATTGGTTTAGGAAAAAAAAAACAATAAATAAAAAGATTTAAAAAATTGAATTAGAAGAAAAGCTTGGCATTTCCACATGCCATGATATATCTAAATAATAAGAGAGAATCAATGAAAAACCCAACTCAAATAACAAGAAATTCAGCAAATGAACAGGTTGGGAGATTAATATATGAAGATAGATAGCATTCATTTACACAAATGAAAACAATTAGAAGACAATGGGTGAAACCTCTATTTGCATAATGATGAGATAAAATGTTTAGAAATAAGTGCACAAAAATTCCATCAATATACAAGGCTCATTCTTGGCTTAAGAAATGTGCAAATGCTATTTCTTTGTTTGTTAAGGTTTTCCCACTTACTTCCTCCTCTAGTTAAGTCCTATTTATCCTTACAAGCTCAGTATAGGTAAGACAGATACATTTAATTCCATTAAAACTTAAAATGACAAATGTTGTTATAAACCAAAGGAAATATAATAAGTTATGATAAATAAATGCATATTTATGAGCAAAATTTTTATGTACTTTTGTAGCCAGTTGGTAAGAAGATAAATCCTCTGAATAGAAAATTAAGAAAAAGTATAAATAGGCACCTTTTAGTTTTCATGTAGTATTTCTCTATTCACAAGTGGACTATTGACCCTTTTTCAACATGATCAGCTTTCTCTGTATGTAGGAGCTCGAATTATGCTCAGTTTTCTCAATTTTAAGAGAAACTCACTTAATAAAACTGGATAATAATTTTAAAAAGCCTTTCAATTTTTTCAAATGATCAAAAGTGAAAAAATGCCAAATTCTAAACATTAAAATTTTAAATAATGAATGACCTCATGTAATAGAGGAAATATAATTATTTTTTGAGAAATATAAGGTACATATGAATGTGACTAACAACTTGTATGTTTGATAAATTCTCTTTAGGTATCTTTGTTACATAAAGGAAGACTTTTTAAAAATTTACATTAAGGCAAAAGAGTCATAAAGCTGAGTGAAAAAACAAAACTGAATGAAATTCTCATAAAGCTACATTGCGTAACTATTCTTGAAGTGGAAGAGGCCAAAAAGTGGTGTTACAAGCATTACTTTTAAAGCTTTGTCTCTTAGAACATTAATTGATGATAGAATATGATATTTAAATATACATTGTAGAGAACTAAAAAGGGGGTGTTGGTGGAAATGGATGACTTTCTTAGTAGAAAATACCTGCATTTTGTTGAGTCTTAAAACCCAGGAATCAAGTAAACCATTTTGATGATCACTGGAAATATACTATTTTAATATAACTAAAGGTCAGACTAATCAAAGGACCCAAATCTAGTGATGTGTTTAAATATAAGGGCTTCCTGTGTGGTTGCATCAGAGATCACTTACTTACAGAGTCCATGCTTACCCATTAATTTCACAACCTGGGCAAAGACATTAGCTTATGTATTTATTTTCTTCTCTTTATATTCTGTGTTGGATTTTGTAGCAAGGATCTTCAAGAATCGTTATACTCAGACTTTGTCCCAAGTTATAATTTCTTTCTTCCTCGGGAAATATACATCAGCAAAGACCCTGGAATCTTCCTCTAAAAAGCAGGTATTTTCATTATTAATTTATTTTACTTCATATAGAGTATTGTTAAATTGTTAAATAAAAGTTGATCAAAATAACTTTAATAGGAACATGAAAAGTTAGTTGTATAAATAAGGAGCTCTATGTATATATGGATAAATGAAAGCTCTATAGATTGATTGATAGATTGATAAAGAAATAGATGATAAGTAGACCAGAACAAATTTAAATATATTTTCTTGATTATGATAACCATTAGAAATGAGTTTTTTAGAAATATTTGGAAGGAAAGATTTCATTCTATATGAAAATATATATGAAGACAATATAAAAATTCTACTGGGAAAATATGCAGAAAACTTATTATTAGATTTGCACATTCAGTGATACATGGAATAGCCCTGCACTATTTAGGCACTGAAACATAGGCAAAGCTTCCTTTGAAAATGTTAAGATTCCTTTTGAGCTACGATCTATTTAATGTATAAAACATTCAGTTTGGCGTTAAAGTTGATAGAATTATAAAGTGCTTAAATGAACCTGACAAACAATTATAGCAGTAACAAAATTGTTAAGATGAGACTTCTGCCATCAGAGTTTGTCTTAGTAAGGAAATAGAGGGAAACAAAACAAAAAGTTACCATGGATTGAAAGAGAAATGTCAAAAACAAAGAGAGTTCATGGGAAGATGAGATAAGGTCTTACAGAGAGATCTAAAAGTTTTCTTGACAGAGATAGAAGTTAACTCATATTTTCAATAATTACCTGGTGATAACAGAGCAACATAGGGAAATGAGTCTATACTAAAAGGAGGAAAATTTAACCAGAAGCATGGAGGTCCATGGAAACATTTCATAATTTCAGAATGTGATCTAATGAACATGGAGGTAGATCCTGTGGGACATAAAGGCCAAAGAGGTGTTGGTTATGTGAAATTGGGAGACTTTCTGTAGCCTGGTTTTAAAAAATATATTTATTATACAATGACAATTATTAATTCAACAAAGTGTCATCAATTTGTAATTTGGGAATATAATTTAAAAAGAATACTTAATTGGAATGGAATAAAAAATTATATGCCATGACAGTTTGTTTCTAAATCTTTTATAAACTTTAATGACCATCTGTTCTTAAAAATATTCTCTAATTTGAAAGAAGTTCCAAATTACTGATCGCGTTTAACTATAATCCAGGTAACATCTTCATACACCATTTATTTTAGAGGTGGCATTTCCGTGGCCAATGAATTCATAATAAAGCATTCATGTTATCTTCTGTACATTTCTATTTTTCAGAAATGAGAAAAGAAAAGGTGATTTATTCTGATGTGCGATCTCATTCTTCATCCCAAAGGCAGAAGAGGAGACCTAAAGTCTCTGAAACCAAAGGGACCATGTGTTGTAAACATCTAGGTTGGTAGCTTTCTCACTTTTATTATTATTTTACTTGATGCTTTAAAACAATGTCGGAACTATATCTGAAAATGAACATAACAAAAGCACAAATATTTACACACAAGTGGAACTAGAACTTCCCCAATCTTAATATTCTTTGACTGTGGATTTTGGCAAGTATATCGCACATTTTCCAAAGTGGCTTTAGCCCTAGATTAAATAAATGCATTTCAAGTGAGCAAATACATTTGCACCAAGTTATTTAATTTACCATAGCAAGTCCTTCCAAGACCTCAATCACAATACCGAATATTTTGAGAAATAAAGAAAATTCATCATTGACTCATGCTGACTGTGAATTTGTGGTTATTTATTTCATTAAAAAATTATACCTGCAAGAGAAAGACAAATACCATATAATGTCACTTATATGTAGAATCTAAATAACAATATAAATGAACAAAGAGATTCAGATACAGAGAAGAAACTGATGGTTGCCAGATGGGAGCAACGCTGGGGACAGGGTGACAAAGTTGAATGGATTAAGAACTACCAATAGGTAGTTAGAAAATAGTCACCGGGATGTAAACTACAGCCTAGGGAATATAGCCAATAATTTTGTAAGAACTATGTGTGGTGCCAGGAATATCAGGAGGACCACTTTGTAAAGCATATGATTCTCTAACCACTATGATAATAGTTTTCATAAGATGATTAACAATGCCTCTGAAGGAAACATGCTTATAGTCAATTAGATAACTTTTTCTTTTACTGATATTAATATTATATATATTTTTCTTCTACCTATAAGTAATCTTAACTTTATTGTTGTAACTTATAACTTTAATTAATGATAATAGTATAAAAACTCAGTATTTCCTATATTTGAGCCTTCATGTCTATTAAATCTTTATTCATTTTTTTCGGGAGAATAATTGTTTTCTTCCACCTTTAATACCTGAAAAGTAGGTAATCTTTTCATGGACTTGGGCTGGAAGAAGGAAAATCAGAGATTGCTTAACCTACCTTCACCTTTCTTCAGTATAATCAACCACAATGTCATTTGGGGTCTATTTTTAGATATTTGAGTTTCATGTTTCTTATTCTTGCCATCATAATAACTCACATTTACGGAATAGTTGTTAAATTCTAGGCAAAAGTGTCTGTCATAGCTATACTACTCTTATCTCCTCTACCATTTTCCATGCTTTGCCTTTATACAATTTTAACCCATTATCATTATTTAAAGGGTTTTTATAAATTGGAGATGAACTCATGAATTCAATGTGCTACGTTTATTGAGAAGTCCCTCTCCATATTTGACTCCAAGGTGCAAAATCCTACAGATTTTGTTAGACTGGCATAGAATGACCTTGGTTCTGATTGCAAATCTTAGTATAGCTAACTTTTTTCTGGTGTCTCCATTCTCTGCTAGTGCAACAGGGAAGCAGGCTTGTGATAACAAGAACACTTGAGGCACTTCCCTCAGATAACACCACAAAAGACTAATTTCTTAAGCAAATGGAAACCTGTGGAGTTAGAATAAGGTTAGAATAGAACTCAGTATTCTCTAAGATTCTCATTTTTTATTTTTTTAGTGCTAAGAATATCTGATTCTGCATCTAAAACATATCAATTGGATCATGAATTGTTCCTAATTTTAATTTTTATTTCTGTTTCCACGTCATTGTTTGACTAAATGGTTATATTACAACCTAAATAGTTACTTATATCTCATGCAGCTTTATCTCATACTCTACAACTTATGTCTATGTTTCAGACAGTCTCAGTAAAGCCACTTGCTATTATTGTATGAGGGCGATAATTTTAATCTAGTGAGTAACAGAGACTCATGTGGGCCTCTATAATAAACGCCAAATAAATCCTGCCCACTCCACCTTCTCTGCCTTTTCCAGCCTCTTATCTCTGCATAAGGAAAACTGCCAAAGAACACAGCTGAGAAAACAAAAATAATACAAGGAACAGTTATTTTAATATTTCTTACAAACTTCCTTGGAAATTCTATTCACAAGTTCTGTGAATCCTTCTCAGGAGTTTTGTCTTCCCTTTCTCCAATTCTCTGACAAGTATTGGGTTCTCTTGAACCTTTTCCATGCCAAAGATCACTAACCCAACACTATGACTAACACTAAGTACTCTGGCTTTTATGTGCCAATAACACCTCCACCCTTACACACAAATCCATTTTAGCAGTTTATCAGATACGCACATGTGTGTATTTACTTCTCTTTTGTACTTTTAGAATTATTTTTCTACTGAACTTATTAAAAAATTGTTTTTATCATGGAGAACATGAAAATCAGACCAATGAATAAATGCATATTCTAATATACGAGACAATTATTCCACCTATGGAGGAAAAAGGTATGGCATGAGTTTCAGGGGACAATGAGTGAAAACTTATATATTAATAAATGGGAATTTAAGAAAATTAATCAAACCTTTTCCAAAGCTGCGTAGGTAGACTAAAAAAAGTATAAAGAATATAAAGTCCTATCACCTGTCACGGTTTTTGATCAGTTCCACACTGAGAATTTGAGGCATACAAAAGGAAAAATTTCAAATAGGGAAAGATCAACAATGTAAAATTGTTCCCATAAGCCAGCAAGATATCATAGATATATTGCTAACATGATCCTTAGTGACATTCTTGAAAGCAGTTTTATTATTAGCAAATGAAGATGATGAAGGAAACAAAAATATATAGGAATAGGATTAGTGAATTTAAACTATTCTTTCAAAATTTTCAAAGGGAAGCGTGGGAGAGAGATAAGAGAGTTTGGTGGCTATAACAGAATACCCCTGAATAAGAAAAAGGGAGGCAGCCTGTTTGTTCACTTTCTTGTCTTATTCAAATCATTTTTAGACCAGAGAGATGTAAAATGGCTGTTAAAATAAGTGGAGTGTTTAGATTACATTGGAGGGCTAAGTCATGTACTAGAAAAAGGGAAAAACATTACAAATGTAGCCCAATAAGATAAATAACAAAATACTGTTAGATTTGACTGTTTTAAGTAAATTTCAAACTTTTAGATCGTAGCTTCTAAGTTATGATGTTACTATTTTTATTTGTATTTTATTTTATACTTTTTCATATTTTTCCTAATTTTTTATAATGGGCATATTTTATATATATATAGTTGTATTACAATTGTTTCATTCCCCCCACCCCCATTGCTCTCCCCTGTCCCCCTCCCTTCTCCCACAGTCAATTCCCACCTCATTGTCCATGTCCATAGGTCTTCCAATTAGCTCCTTGACTAAGCCCTGCCTTTTCTCTCCACCTACCCCATCCTGTCTGGTCAACTTCATTCTGCTCCCCCCACCCGCACCAATCTCTGGTTGGTTCCATTCTCTGCATCTGTTTCTTTTGTCGATTAGTTTCCAGTATTTATATATTTTAAAATAAGAAGTAAACATTTAAAATAAGATAGTTGAATTTAAACCAAGGTATTGGTTTTTCCATTAATGTTTTCATAAGAATAACTTTTTATGCACACATCTAAAAAATATTTAAAATTTCAATAACAAGATTTTAAAAAGGAAAACAAGAAATGGAATAAATATAAGTAGCTCAATTAAGGAGTTTAATGTTGCCTATATGATAGGCTCATTAATATAAAATTATACTACCCTGGCTGGTATGACTCAGTGGATTGGTGTGGGTCTGTGAACCCAAGGGTCACAAGTTCAATTCTCTAGTCAGGGCACATAACCAGGTTGCAAGCCAGGTCTCCAGGCAAGTCCCCAGCTGGAGACAGGTGAAAGGCAACCATACATTGATGTTTCTATCCTTCTCTGCCTTCCTCCCTTCCCCTTTCTCTGAAAATAATAAATAAAATATTTAAAAATAATAAATAAAAATTTACAGGATTAAAAAAAAAGATTTTATTCATTACTTTCAGAGTAAGGGCAGAGAGGGAGGAAGAAAGGGAGAGAAGCATCAATGTATGGTTGCCTTTCACCTGCTTCCAGCTACAGACCTGGCTGGAGACCTGGCTTGCAACCTAGTTTTGTGCCCTGGCTAGGGAATCGAACTAGTGACCCTTGGTTTCACTGGCCTGCGCCAATCCACTGGGCCACACAAGCCAGGGTCAAATTTTACAGTGCTTAAATGCTCCATGGGTAAAAATTTGTCAGCAGATTATTCAAAGAAGTTTAAGTAGTTAATATGTTCATTAAAGAGTTCAAAGTCAAGTAGATGAAGAAAATGTAAATTGAAACTACTGTCAACCATGTTTGCCTATAAAGTTTCAAACTTGATAGTAACAATTTGATGACAATCTTTATTGCAATATATTTTATGATAGATAAGATGGAAATTACCTCAATGTTTGAAAGGAGAAGAATAGTAAAACATTATGACATATACATGAGAGTGAATATTATGCAGATAACTTTAAAAATTTATTAAAAATGTAATGACACAATTAAGGTAATAAAGCAAAATGATGGTGATGTGCTTCTGAGTGTAACATTTAGTGATTGGGTTTTAATTTATTTTAAATCATTTCCAAATTTTTCAAATTTTATAAAATGATTGCATATAACTTTTAAATATTTTATTTTAAATGAGTATAAATAGTTTATTCTTGCACCTATTAAAATTAATATTAAAATGTCAAAACCATTAACTCTAGAAGAGCTTTACATAACAAATTGACAGATGTGCAAAATCATGCAACCAGATAAGATATATATTTGTATGAGTTTGACTATATAAAGCTGAAATAACACACACACACACACACACACACACACACACACAAGAATATTGGAGTTTGATTATATAAAACAAAAAAATAAAACAGAAATAGACAACACACTGATGTTTGTTAGAGGGAGGGAGTAGGGGACTGGGTGAAGAGTTTAAGGGATCGAGAAGTAGAGATTGGTAGTTACAAAATAGTTATAGGGATGTAAAGTAGAGCATAGAAAATAGAGCCAATCATATTGTAAAAACTAGCTATGGTGCCAGGTGGCTACTGGAAATGTCAAGGGAGCCACTTTGTTAAGTCTGTAATTGTCTAACCGCCATGCTGTACACCTGTAACTATTACAAAATAACATTAAATGTGAACGATAATTGGAACAAACCCAAAAATTGTGAAGAAGCATATAGGAGCTAATGCTGAGCCAATGTCTACTGCTCTCTTCCTGACAGGCTATTCTATCCTGCCATCTTCATGGAAGTTAATGTCAGTGGTTTTGGGGAGCATCTGCTTGATACTCTTTGTGTCTGTTGGAATCTTAGCCAAAAAGTGTAAGTCTTTATGATAAAGAAGTCAACTGTTCATCGCTCATAGAAAGGAATCACTTTAATCTATTTTTTTAATGTAATTTCCCTAGCACCATTTAGTTACACCATTGATATTTTCTCTCCACTAGAGGTGATTTGAAGAGTCACATACAATTACTAACCATGTGTTTATTGTGACTTTGCTGTGAGGCTCATTCTGCTGACTTATCCACCTGAAAGAATGTCTCTTCCCTCTTTTGCTACCTGTTAACTTTTATCTGTTACTTAGACTTACACCAGGATTGCTTTTGATTAATGTCCCTCAGGTTTTCCTATTTAGAACCAATTGCTCTATAATCTGTGCTCTTACTTATGTTATGTTAATTTTTGTCAGCCTAATAAGCTAATTCTTTTTAGACTTGTCTGTGTAGGCCTCTCTAATTATATTGCGCTATTTAAATGTCGTTGATGATATATTTTTCCTACCTGTAGTCATATAACGAGTCAAGTGTTTTGTTCAATAGCAAATTTGTCTTAGGGTAAATGTGACAAACCGAACTGATGTTTGTGATTTGGTCTTCAGTGACAGGGCAATATTCAGGAAATCTCACTTCCAGTCAGAAAACAGACCAGAAGGGATTGATTTCAAATGTTCAAGGTAATTTAAGAACAAGGTTCTATTTTCTAAGAGTTAGAAAATA
>PVIW01018828.1:0-10791 GCA_004026585.1 Noctilio leporinus
CAATATTAATAAAGAAAGGTTTTAGCTGTGTGTTCCCCCTTTATGATTTCTGATTGGTCCAGGTGGAGCCAGAACCTGTGGGCTTTACCAGGAAGAAAAGGAAAAGAAAAATTAAAAAAAAAAAGGGTGGGGGGGAAGAAAAGAATAAAGAAAGGGTTTAGAAAGGCTGGGGAAGGGAGGAATACTTAGATTGAGGACTGGGAATGCGTTATAGCCACAGAGTGAGTAGACTTTAATTAGAGAATAGGGGGAGGGTCTTGGGTATTTAGGTGGATTGAGGTATGGGGGGGATTAAGAATATGTGAGGAGTAACTTTTGCAAAGGATATGTTGGGGATTAATAGTTCATATTGCTCTCGGTGTAACTCAGGTGCTTGAGATTGGCAGCAATCCCGTTCCTGATGATGTCTCTTTTTCTTGGTCAGGACTTTACAGTCTATAGTCTATATTCTAGCCAGTCTTGGCACGTGGCAGGGCCTCTGATTGTCACAGTCAGGGCTGATTCTGAGTGTCCACCCCCAGGTAGGCTGGGTCTTCTGCAGCCTGGCTGGGTTTTAGGGCTGTCAGTGTTCTGGAGCCCGTAGGGTGCCCCCTCCCACTCCTGGCGGAGGTTCCTGCCAGTGATGAGCACCCAGCACCCCTGCAGGGCAGCCTGCAACTTCATTGGTCCCTGTGACAACTGGCCCCATCCCCGCAGTTACGGGAGGAGGCCGCCCCTGTCCGTCAACACTGTCTGGAGTCTGCCTACACTGTCCCACCCTTCCGGGGCGGGCACCACTCCTCCAAGCCAACCAGCTCTCCGAGAAGTCCTTTACGTGGCCTCTGTGATGAGCCCCTCCCAGGCGTGGGCGGTGCAGCCTTTGTCTCCGGCAATGGCGGGTCAGTTGCCCCCGCTACTAGTTCCCGGCTCGCTGGCTCGCCATTTGGAGTTTCAGTGGAGCCTGGGGGCCTGTGTGGTTGTGCAGGGCTGGGCCTTCCCCCTCGCAGGGGCTTCTAGCTGCTGTTTCCCCAGTGGCCCAGCAGCACCATTTTCGGCCCTCTCGCCACCCCGGCCCGTGCACTTCCCGCTCCCCCGCTCTGGGTTCCCGCAGGACTCTTCTCTTCCGCCTCTAGCCCCCGAGGAGCCTCCTCTCCCTGTTGCCAGAGTGAGTCTCTCCCACAGTCCCTCCCCTGCAAGAGTTCAATTCCGTGTTCCCTATGGTGTTTGCCCTCGCTGCCCGCACTTCACTGTTGAGACTTCCAGTCGCCAGGGAGCCCGGAACTGGCCTCAGACAAACTTGCCCCCCTGGGCAGAGCTGCCCCTGCCCAGAGCCGACCTCGGCCCGCTGGCCGGTCGGTCAGATTCACCCCACCTACTGTCCTGCTGGCCTCCTCTGCCTCTGGGCTGTGCTCCCCTGTGTCCAGATGCTGCCCTTTCCAATTCCTAGGGTCCTGAAGATGTCTCAAGCTCCCTATCTTGTCCTCTAGCTGCTTTGGTACTCGAGAACACCATTAGCACTGCTCTCTACTCTGTCGCCATCTTCCCTCTCGTTGTGGTTTTCATTTGCATCTCTGATGGCTAGTGATGTTGAGCATTCTTTCATATGCTTATGGATCCTTTGTGTGTCTTCCTTGGAGAAGTATCTGTTGAAGTCCTTTACTCATTTTTTAATTGGGTTGTCTGTCTCCCAGTATGTTGAGTAGTATTAGTTCTTTATATATTTTGAATAGATCAAACCCTTGTCTGAGGTGTCATTGGCAAATATGTTTTCCCATATGATTGGTTCCTTCCCTTTTCATTTTGTTGATGTTTTCTTTAGTTGAGCCGAAGCTTTTCAGTTTGATGTAGTCTATTGTTTATTTGTTCATTTATTTCCCTTGTCCTGGGAGACATATCAGTGAAAATATTACTATGTGGGATATCTGCAGTTTTTTTTGCCTGTGTTTTTCTCTAGGAGTTTTATGGTGGCATGGCTTGTGTTTAAGTCTTTTATCCATCTTAAGTTTATTCTGATGTATGGTATAAGTTGGTGTCTAGTTTCACTTTTTTATTTTATTTTATTTTATTTTTTTTCACGTGCCTGTCCAATTCTCTCAGTGCCACTTTTTGAAGAGGCTATTTGCACTCCATTTTGTTTCTTCCCCCTTTGTCAAATATTAGTGGCCCATAGAGTCCTGGGTTTATTTTGGGCTCGCTATCCTACTCCATTGATCTGTGTGTTCATTCTTGTGCCAGTACCAGGCTATTTTTTATTACTATCACTTTGTAATTTACTGGTTTGAAATCTGGTATTGTGATTCGTCCTACTTTGCTCTTCTTTCTCAAGATTGCTATTGCTATTTGGAGTCATTTTTGAGTCCATGTAAAATTTTTAAGTATTTGTTCTAAGTCTGAAACATAATGATGGTATTTTAATAGGGATTGCTTTGAATCTATAGATGGCTTTGGGTAGTATGGACATTTTAATGATGTTGATTCTTCCCATCCATGCACATCATATATGCTTCCATTTATTTGTATCTTCCTTAATTTCTTTCTTCACTGTTCTGTAGTTTTCTGAATACAGGTCTTTAATATCCTTGGTTAAATTTATTCCTAGGTACTTTCTTTTTCTTGTTGCTATAGTAAATGGGATTTGTTTTCTAGTTTCTTTCTCTGATGTTTCATTGTTGGTGTATAAAAATGCCTTTGATTTCTGGATGTTGACTTTGTATCCAGCTATTTTGACAAATTCAGTTATTAGGTTGAGTAGTTTTTTAGTGGAGTTTATAGGGTTTTCTATGTACACTATCATGTCATGTGCAAATAATAACAGTTTTTTATTTCTTCCTTTCCAATTTGGATGCCTTTGATTTTTTTCTTTGTCTGATCACTATGGTTAGAACTTCCAAAACTATTTTGAATAGAAGTGAAGAGACTGAACATCCTTGTCTTGTTCCTGATCTTAATAGAAAGGCTTTCAGTTTTTGCTCATTGAGTATGATGTTAGCTGCAGGTTTCTTGTATATGACCTTTTATTATGTTGAGGTATTCTCCCTCTATTCCCATCTTGCTGAGCTTTTTTATCATAAAGGGATGCTATACTTTATCAAATGCTTTTTCAGCATCTAATGATATGATCATATGGGTTTTGTCTTTCTTCTTGTTTTTGTGGTGTATTATATATATTGATTTGCAAATGTCATACCATCCTTGCATCCCTGGGATGAATCCCACTTGATCATAATGTATGATCTTTTTAATATATTGCTGGATCCAGTTTGCCAATATTTTGTTGAGAATTTTAGCATCTATGTTCATCAGAGAAATTGGCCTATCATTTTCTTTATTTGTTGTGTCTTGACCTGGTTTTAGGATTACAGTAATAGGGGCCTCATAGAAAGTTTCAGAGTCTTCCTTCTTCTTGGATTTTTTGGAATAGGTTGAGAAGAATAAGAGTTAGTTCTTCCCTAAAAGTTTGGTAAAATTTGCCTGTGTAGCCATCTAGTCTGGGGCTCTTGTGTGTTGGGATTTCTTTTTATTACTTCTTCAATTTCACTAGTTGTTACTGGTCTATTCAGGCATTCTGCTTCTTCTGGATTTAGTTTTGATAGGTTATACATTTCCAGAAATTTGTCCATTTCACCCAGGTTGTCAAATTTCTTGTTATATGGTTGTATGTAGTAATTTCTTACAATCCTTTGTATTTCTGTGGTATAGGTTGTCATTTCTCCTCTGTTGTTTCTGATTTTGTTTATTTGGGTCCTCTCTCTTTTTTATTTTATCTTTTCAAAGAACCAGCTTCTGGATTTATTGATCCTTTTAATTGTATGTTTAGTCTCTATGTCATTTATTCTGCTCTGATCTTGATAATTTCCTTCCTTCTACTTGCTCAGACCTTTGTTTGTTGTTCCTCCTCTAGTTCTTGTAGCTCGATGGTTAGATTGTTTGTATGAGCTTCTTCTAACCTTTTTAGGTAGGCCTATATTGCTATGAATTTCCCTTGCAGGACTGCCTTCACTGTGTCCCACAGGTTTTGGGCTGCTTTGTATTCATTTTTATTTGTTCCCGGATACTTTTTTATTTCTTCTTTGATCTCATTGTTAACCCATTCACTTCTTAATAGCATGTTATTCAGTCTCCATGAGTTAGAGCATTTTGGGGTTTTTACCTTGAGGTTGGTTTCTTGTTTCAAGCCATTGTGATCTGAGAAGATGTTTGGTAAGATTTCAATTTTCTTGAATTTGTGGAGGGCTTGTTTTGTGTCCTACCATGTGGTCTATCTTAGAGAATATTCCATGTGCATTTGAAAGGAATGTGTATTTTGTTTCTTTGAGGTGAAAAGTTCTGTATATATCAGTTAAGTCCACTTCATCTAGAGTTTTGTTCAATGCCACATATCCTTGGTGATTTTTGCTTGGAAGATCAGTCCACTGTTGATAATGAAAGCCTCTACTCTTAACGCATTACTGTCTATATCCTTCTTGAAGTCCTCTAAGATTTTTCGTATATAATTGGGTGCTTCTATATTGGGTGCATATATGTTTACAAGGGTTATATCTTCTTAATGGATTGTTCCCTTAAGTATTATAAAATGTCTTTCTTTATCTCTCTTTATGGCCTTTATTGTAAAATCTATTTTGTCTGATATTAGTATTGCTATGCCAGTGTTTTTTTAATGTCCATTTGCTTGAAATATATTTTTCCATCCCTTCACTTTCAGTCTATGTTGATCTTTTGTTCTGAGGTGGGTCTCTTATGGATAGCATTTAGGTGGGTCATGTTTTCTTATCCATTCAGCTACCCTATGTCTTTTGATTTCATTTAATCCATTTATGTTTAAGACTATTTTTTTTTTAAGATTTTATTTATTATTTTTAGAGAGAGGGGAAGGGAGAGAGGCAGAAAGGGAGGGGATCACCCATGTATGGTTGCCTTTCACCTGCCTCCAGCCATGCACCTGACTGGAGACCTGGCTTGCAACCTGGTTATCTTGCCCTGGCTGGGGAATCAAATAAGCAACCTTTGGGTTTGCAGGCCTGTGCCTTATCCACTGTGTCACCAGGCAGGGCTTAAGGTTATCTTTGACAGGTACTTATTCATTTACATTTTCCCCCTTTGTTCTTGTATTCCTCTCTGTCTGTCTCTGTTTCTTCACCTTTTTAAAACAGACCTATTAGCATCTCTTGGAATTCTGGTTTGTTGGAGAAGTATTCTTTTAGCCTACTTTTGTCTGGAAATTTTTTAATGAGAGCCTTGCTGGGTAGAATATTCTTGGTTGCAGGCCTTTGTTTTTCATTCCTTGGAATATTTTCTGCCATTCCCTTCTTGCTTCTTGTGTTTCTGTTGAGAAATCATTTGATAACCCTATGTGAGCCCCCTTATATGTTATTAGCTATTTCTCTCTTGCTGCTTTTAGGATTCTCTCCTTTGTTTGAAATTTGCCACTTTAATTATGATGTGTCTTGGAGTGGGCTTTTTTTTTATTTTGTTACACTATCTGGTTTTTTTTTTTTTCCCCCATGTTGTCCTTCAATTTGCACATCTGGTCCTCTGCTTCCTCTAACCTGCTTTGGATTCCTTCTAATGTGTTCTTCAGTTCTGAAATGATATTCTTCATTTCCTCCTGGTTCTTACTGATGGTTTCTATGTCCTTGTTAATGCTGGTATAATTTTCAGCAAGATCCTTGTAGCTGCCCTGGAGTTCTTTGTAGTTTTCTTTGAACTCATTGAGCTTTCTTATAACTGTTGCTTTGAATTCCTCATCTTATAGTTTACTTGTTTCTTTTTTTTTTTTTTCTATTTCATTTAACAGTCTTTCTGAGGGTTCCTCCTTTCCTTTTGGTGATGGACTGTTTCTTTCTCCCCCCATTTTAAGTGTCTCTTCTTGCTTGTTTTTATTTCTTAAATTAATCTGCAATGACTACCTGCCTTTGTGGAGTGCCCTTCTGTGGTAGGAGATTTATGGGATTCAGTGATGCAGTCTCCTAGATTTCCTCAACTTGTGCTCTTAGGATGCCCTTTATGTCATCAATTTGGGCTGTCTGATTGTATTTTGGATTTGGCTTATGTGTTGCACCTTATTGAGCTTTTCATTCCAGCTGACTGATTGAGAAATAATCCACCTATCACATCTCATATACTGTTATTGAGCTGCCTATTGGGGATTATTAAGTCATGTAGATCTTGGTATAACTCAGGTGCTTGAGGTTAGCAGAGATCCATTTCCTTGATCAAGTCTCTCTGCAGTCTGTAGTCAGGTTTAAGCACCTTGGGAGGGTGGGGCCTAGCAACTTGGAGTCTGTTACAGTCATGGCTGGTTCCGAATGCCACACCCTGGTAGGCTGAGCCTGCAGCAGCCACACAGGGTTTCCACAACATTGGTTGTGGGGTGGGGGGATTGGCATCAGCCCCTCCCTTCACACACCAGTGGTGGCTTCACTTCCTATGATAAGTGTCCCGGGCTTATTTTCCTGTCATGTTATTATTACTCTTAAAGTAAGATTTAGCAAGTGGTAATTTGATTACACTTTCCTAATTCTCTGATGATCTCTTGTATCCTTTGCTAATCACAGGTCAAGAAAATTTACCTGGATGAAAAGAGGCTCTTGGCTGGGGACCATTCCATCGACCTTCTCTTAAGGGACTTTAAGAAAAACTACCACATGTATGTGTATCCTGTACACTGGCAATTTAGTGAACTTGACCAACATCCTATGGACAGGTAAAAAGTCTTTATGTTCCCATAACTAGGTCATCTCCCTAATATAATATCTAGTTTTCTTTATAAAGAACATTCTAAACAGGTTTAGGAAATTTCCCAGTTTCAGTCCTCAACACTGAAATGACAAACAAATGTGGTTAGGTGTTTAAACATACAACTGCTTTGAAAGTAACATTATCACCACACCCCAGCTCCCAAGTTCACATGTTAGGGTCCAGCCTTCCACAGAGACTCTTCTTCCTCTTTCTCATTCTTGATGGTAAGGTCCTGAGATAATTGGCCCAATTTGGGTCAGGTGTCTACACCGGTAACAACCAGGCATGACCAGATTGCACAAAAATGATTGCTGGGGTGCACCCCTATAAACTTAGGAGGGAATGAAGACATTTCCCAGTAAAGAAGAAACCCTTCTGAATTGATACCCCAAAAGCTGTCTATCTTACTCGTACTTTATTTCATTTGCAGCTTTTCTTAAGTGTATTATTTATTTGACCTACTCAGCAACCTTGTGGAAGAAAAATGCCCCTGATGATTCTAAGTATTAACTTATAAACACAAGCCACTCAGTTAAAAGGCTGCCATTTATATCATTGCAGAATCTTAACACATTCCGAACTCGCTCCTTTGCGTGCATCTCTGGTGCCCATGGAACACTGCATTACTCGCTTCTTTGAGGAATGTGACCCCAACAAAGACAAGCACATCACCCTGAAGGAGTGGGGCCACTGCTTTGGCATTAAAGAAGGTAAATTCATCATCAGTCTCTAGACAAGCCCTCAGCCCTGTTGCCTTCATAGAGAGGTCCTGCTGTGTTCAAAGTGAAACCCAAAAACAGCAAGGTGGCAGTGTCCAGGGACTCCTTCAGAGTAAGTGCTCTTAGGACAAGGTTAATCTCTACTTCCTTATGACACTCTTTTCAGAGTAGCAAGTGTGACTAGTCAGGGGATAACTGCACCGAGGCCTCAGCAGTTGGTAAACCTAAGAAAATGATATGAATCCAGAGACTTGCACCAAATCTCAGAAGACTGCCCTTCTGAGAAAAGCATTTACATCCTTTCTTAATCTGAGTATTGGGCCAAACTTTTAAAAATCAGATGTGAAAAGTAAAAAAACAGCCAGCCTCACTCTGCCAATGATGAATTCATTACCAACATATTGAAAATTGGGTCTTAACATCACAAATTGTGTCCCGATACTATTCCTTTAGTCTAAAGTGACCCATTAATTTATCTTCAGTGATGAAACTAAACTAAATTAACCTAAAATAAAACAAAATAAATAAAATGAGGGTTCTTTCTTTACTCCTACAGTGGAAGGATTTAAATTTAGACATGTGTTTTGCTAGGTTATATCTTAATCTACTTAATCCTTTTCTTTCCCTAATTTAGAGTTGTTTTTATGAGCAAGCATGTTTTCAATAACTATGATTTGAAAGATGTTAAAAATATACAGGAGGTGGGAAGATGGTGACAGAGTAGAGAGCAGTGCTGTTGGTGTTCTCGAATACCAGAGCAGCTAGAGGACAGGATAGGGAGCGCGAGAAGTCTTCAGGTCCTGAAGAACTGGAGTGGTCAGCATCTGGACACAGGGGAGCACAGCCCAGTGGCAGCGGAGACCTATAGGAGAACAGGTGAGGGGACTCCGGACTTAATGGCCTGCGGGCCGAGGTCAGCTCTGGGCAGTGGCGGCCCTACCCTGAGGGGCCTCTAACTGAAGCAGCTCCAGGCTCCCAGGCAACTAGAAATCTGAACAGTGAAGTGCGGGCAGCGAGGGCAAACGCCGTAGGGAACACGGAATTGAACTCCTGCAGGGGAGGGACTGTGTGAGAGACTCACTCTGGCAACAGGGAGAGGAGGCTCCTCGCGGGGCTAGAGGCGGAGGAGAAGAGTCCTGCGGGAACCCAGAGCGGGGGTGCGGGGAAGTGCACCGGCCGGGGCAGCCAAACAGCTGAAAACGGTGCTGCTGGGCCACCGGGGAAACAGCAGATTAAAGCCCCTGCGAGGGGGGAGGCCCAGCCCTGCGCAACCACACAGGCCTCCAGGCTCCACGGAAACTCCAAACAGCGAGCCAGAAACTAGTATGGGGGCAACTGACCCTCCCATTGCCGGAGACAAAGACCGCAGACACCGGGGAAAGGCACATCACAGAGGCCACATAAAGGACTTCTGGGAGAGCTGATCAGCTTGGAAGCCTGGCTCTCACCTGAGGGAGCAGGGCAGTGTTGGCGGTCCCCAGGCAGTGTTGGCGGACCCTGGGCACTGTTGGCGGTCAGGGGCTGCCTCCTCTGGAGCGGAGTAGCGGAGGCAGGGCCAGCCATCAAAGGAACCAGAGAGGCTGCAGGCTGCACTGCAGGGGTGCCAGGTGCCTATCACAGGCAGGAACCTCCGCCAGGAATGGGAGGGGACACCCTGCAAGCGGCAGAATACCGGCAGCTCTAAAATCCGCCTAGACTACTGAAGGCCCAGCATTCCTGGGGGCTGACACCCAGAATCAGCCCTGACTGAGACAATCAGAGGCCCTGCCACTAAGACCATATAGACAATAGACTGCAGAGACCTGACTAAGAAAAAGAAGCCTCAGGAAATGGATTGCTGCTAATTTCAAACATCTGAGTTATACAGAGAGATACATGAACTATTAATCCCCAACATATCCTTTTCATAAATTACTTCTCACATATTCTTAATCCCCCCCTATCTCAATCTACCTAAATACTCAAGACCCCCCCTACTCTTGATTTAAAGTCTACTCACTCTCTGGATACAACACATTCTCAGTTCTCAATCTAAGTATTCCTCCCTTCCTCAGCCACCTAAACCCTTTCTATAGTCTTTTCTTCCTTTCATTTTCTCCTCCCCCACCCTGCCCTTTTTCTTCCTTTTTTTCTTTTCTCTTTTTTTCTTTTCTTCCTGTTAAAGCCCACAGGTCCTGGCTCCACCTGGACCAAACAGAGATCATAAATGGTGAACAGACACCTAAATCTTTTCTTTATTAATATTGGTTTTTCTTTGTCTTATGACTTTTTCCTTTTTTTTTTTTTTTTTTTTTTTTTTTTTTTTTTTTTTTTTTTTTTTTTTTTTTTTTTTTTTTTTTTTTTTTTTTTTTCTTTTTCTTTCTTTCTCTCTCTGATATAAGCCCAGAGGTCCCGGCTCCACCTGGACCAATCAGGGATCATTAAGGGTGAACAGCCACCTAAACCCATTTTGCTTATCATATATAGTTTTGTTTTTTGTTTTGTTTTGTTTGTTTAATTTTCATGCTAAAAGCCCTCAGGTCCTGACTTCATCTGGACCAATCAGGGATTATTATTAAGGGTGAACACCCTTTCTTATTATTGTTATTATTGTTTTTATTTCTTTTTTCCTTTTTTTTCTTTCTTTCTTTTCCTTTTCTTTTTTCTTTTCTTTTCTTTTTTTTTACTGCGAAAAGCCCACAGGCCCAGAATACAACCAGACAGCCCAAATAAAGGACACACCAAGAACAACAAGTGGAGAAAATCTGGGAAACGGCAACATTGAACTCCACAAATCTACTATCACAGAAGGGTGCTCAACTAAGGCAAGGAAGCAAAGCAGGTTAACCCAAGAAAAAAGCAAAAAAATAAAAAGCAAGCAACAGCAGACACACAAAATGGGGAAAAAAAGAATCAGTCCATCACCAAAAGGAAAGGAAGAATCCCCAGAAAGAACACAAATTGAAACAGGGGCACCTGAAACATCACATAAGGCATTCAGAAGAATGATACTAGAGAAGCTCAGTGAGCTCACCCACATCAAAGAAAACTATAAAGAACTCCAGGGAAATTACAAAGAACTCCAGGGAAATTACAAAGAACTCCAGGGAAGTTACAAGGAACTTACTGAGAACTACAGCAGCATGAAAAAGACATGGAAACTATCAATAAGTGCCGGGAGGAAATGAAGAATACAATTTCTGAATTGAAGAATACAGTAGAAGGAATCAACAGTAGGCTAGAGGAAGCAGAGGACCAGATCAGCGAGTTGGAGGATAATGTAGACAAATACTCCAAGACAGTACAAGAGAATCAAAAAAGGCTGAACAAGACTGAAGAGGGGTTAAGAGAGCTGCAGGACAACATGAAATGTAAC
>PVIW01018829.1:0-10790 GCA_004026585.1 Noctilio leporinus
AAGGAAGGAAGGAAGAGAGAAAGAAAGGAAGGGAGGGAAGGAAGGAAGGAAGGAAGGAAGGAAGAGAGAAAGAAAGGAAGGAAGGAAGGAAGGAAGGAAGGAAGGAAGGAAGAAAGAAGAGGGAAAAAAAGTTCCCTTATAAGTATTTATTGAATGTCTACCAGGGCAAGGCACTGAAATGGGTGTTGAATATTCAGCTCCATTTCTGATCATTCCAGTGAAGGATGGGATGGCAGCTACAAAATACACAAAAATGTTAATGAGATCATTTCAGATGCTGACTGGTCACATACTCAATTTGTACTTAAAAGATTGTCTTGTTTTTAAGTTTCTTTCTACTTAAGAAACAAAGCTGGGTGCAGCCAGTAAAAGGCATGCATGGGCTGTGGCTATGGAGGTTTTCATTAATTGCTTACTATAGTTTCTGGCACGCAGTAACCATCCAATAAGGGTCCGTTATCATTATTATCATCATTATTATTTTCCTCTTCTCCCTCACCCCTCTTATAAGTAAAACATGAATTTTGAAAATATATATGCCATTAAAGACATGGGAAAACATATTCATAACACTTTCATTCATAATAGCCCACACTGGAAACAACCCAAACAGTGGGATGGATAAGTAAATTGTGGCATATTTGTATAATGGAATAGTTCCCTGCAATAAAAAGAACTGCTGCTCCACAGCAACTAACAACTTGGATGAATCTAATCACACAGACATGATATTGAGTGAAAGAAGCCAAACACAAAAGAACACATACTACATAATTTCATTTATATGAAGTCCAAGGACAGACAAAACCTGTCATCAAAATCAGAAGTCAGAAGAATGGTTCCATTTGGCAGGAACTGTTGACTGGAAGGGGCACAAGGGTATTTACTTGCATGTCAGAAATTCTTTACCTTGATCTGAGTGGCAGTGACAGGAGTGTATCCATATATAAAAATTAATTGAGCTCATGTTCACTACAGATCTGAGCACTTTACTATATGTATGTTATAGCTCAATAAGAAAAAAATTTAGATTTTATGTGCAATCAAGTTAAATAAAGAAGTACATTTAAAAATATGAGTATTCCATTGCACTACCTTGGCTATTTCTTTTCATGCACTGATGGTTCAGTGAATGAAAATGCTAGACCACATCTAGCATGAATAGTTCATTCACTGTGTGCACATTTCCTGGGCATCTCCCAGCTGCCAGGCACCTTGCTAGGTACCCAGAGCACATGAATGAACGTGACAACACAATCCTCATCCTACAGGGCATCCCTGGAATGAGCAGCCAACTATGTAACCTACTGCCCTGGGGCAGTTGGGGGCAGCTTCTCTAAATGTGGCCAGAAGGCCCTATGGGAGTTCAAAGACTTCTACAGGAGAAACCTTAGACCCTAACTTGAAGCCAGTAACTGAAACATCTCACATGGCCATCCATTTCTCCTGAGGAGCAATGTGGGAAAGAGGTCTTAGGTCATGGAGTTTAAGTGCACTTAGCATTTCTAGGTCATCGGCGGTGATGGCAAATAATCTTCCTGGAAGGTTCCTTGTTGTGACAACAGCGGGGGGAAGAGGCTAATTTTAGAGAACACAGCCCATCTTCCATCCTGCTGAGGGACATCCAGCAGAGGATCCTTTGTTCTCCCAGCAGTGGCAGTTGTGGGGAGAATCATGAAAACAACTCCAGCAACTGCCCACCACCCTTGGAGTGGGCCCCAGGAGTCTGCCCTCCAGGTGGTACAGTAGTTAGCCCCATCCAATATTAATGTATGAAACATGAAAAACTCTTTGTTCTTGCCTCTGGTAAGAGTTAATAATTTAGCACACTTCAAGTTTTATTTCAAAGGATCCAAGTTAACTGATGGTATGTCCAAAATAGCCCTAACTGTCTTGCTCACTTTTAGAGAAGGGTTTTTTACAATGTCAGGGAGTAAAAATGGGTGCGAATAAGGTGTCCAGGGGCTGTTTTGCCTCACTGAAGGGGGCTTAAGACTAAACAAATTTGATGGTCCCAGAGCTAAAAATAGAGCCCACCTCTGGAGAGAAGAGAGCAAGAGAATCATTGATTCCAGGAAGGCCAATGATTCCTAATATTATTGTAGTTCTTACTCCACCTGAGGCCAAGCAAGAGATTATTCCTGACTTTCACACCGACAAGGCCAGAAAGGAGGCCCAAAAGACTACTATTTGGGATCTATACCTGACCACAAAAAAGGGTGACCAGATGTCCTGGTGCGCCTGGGACAGTCCCAGTTTACACTTGTTATGAATATCAATAAAGCCCTTGCTAACTCTCAAAGGTGTGCCATGTTGAACAATAAATCATATGGTCACCTGACAGCTGATGAAACTGGAATGGCACACCTTTGGGGGAAAGAAACCAGGTCCTCTAATATCCTGTGGTTCACCTTGAACCCACTCAGATCCCAGATCCCAGATCCTAGATCCCAGGGCCACCAGACTCTGAGAAGAAATACAGTGCAAATGGCATTGGATCTCAAACATGAAACTCTAACTCTATAAGAAAAAACCTCATGGAGAACGAAAGGTGAAAGAGACAACTACCCAGGGAGGCTAGAATGGCTCTACCCTATGGATGTTGTATGAGTTTCCTCAGGCTGGAGAGCTTAAGATAACAGAAGTTTACTCTCCTACAGTTCTGGAAGCTAGAGGTCCAGGACGGAGGTGTCTGCATGATTGGCTCCTCCTGGGAGTACCTGCTCCTTGACACTCTCTTAGTTTCTGGTGGTTTGCCAGCAAACCTTGCATTCCAACATTCCTGTCTCTGCCTCCATCTTCACTCAGACTTCCCCTCTGTGGGTCTGTGAGTCTTGGTATTTCTGCATCCTCTCCTCTCCAACAGGGACACCTGCCATTGGATTTGGGTGCCACCCTAACCCAGGGTGATCTCATCATGAAATTTTTATAGATCTGTAAAGACCCTTTTCCCAAATGAGGCACCTTCATAAGTTCCAGGGGTTAGGACTTTGGAGGGGCCACCCATTCAACCCACAACAGATGTGTACAAATTAGTGTACAGGTGAGTCAAAGTACACCAAGTAATCTATTTTTTAAAAAGCACAGTCTTTCATAGCTAAATCTGGGGGAAAAAGAAGAAAAAGGACTCAACTACTTGCAGGAGAGAGGGTACAGGTGAAACAACTGCTTGAGGTGTAGAGACACTCTTCTGTGCCAGATTTTGTGGCCACTGTGTCCCAGAAGTAGAGGCCGGGGCAGGTAATGGTCATGCCTGCAAGGCTTGTCTTGGTCTTCACTGCTGATGGCCTGTGAAGCTCCCATGTTGTCACAGGGCTGAAAGAGCTAAAGCTGCAACTGACAGGAAATCAACTTGGTCCTAATGCCTGTATGCATCTCATGTTTTAGTCATCAAATATATTAACTGGTCCTTCACATACTTTGGGGTGGAGTGGAGTGGGGGATACCAAAGAGGAGATAGGGCCTCCTTCTTATCAGCACAGCCATCAGAAATGATTGATGGTTTCAATTTCAAATCCCCCCAGGTATCTCTAGACCAAGACCCCACCTGATCATGTAAATTAAACACCAACCACCAATCCAAACTTAGCACATCCACCCTCCATCAAATGCCTGCAGCCATAAACAAGACAGAAGATTAAAAAGTAAATTAAAAAATAAGTTCTTAGGGAATCATCTTCCAAGATTTGTCACTCCTCTCATTGAGAACATCACAGGCTGCCCCTTGCTGTAGCAGTGTTTTCTCACCAAGTTTCCATGTACACCCAGAACAAGGTGGGGGGTGGATGAAGGAGAATGGGTCAGAGAAAGACATTCCATATTCAAAGAGCATACTTTAAAGGCTTTTCACACATCAGTCCCTGCCCAGCACTCCTACATGCACCACCACCCCACCCCATACCTATCCAGTTTGCTAATACACAGCTTGTCTTAAAGCTTTGATTCACACCTTTCCTCAGCTTAGAATGCTCTTCCCAGGCCTGGCCCCTCACCTGCAAAACAGGTGTTCTGCCAGCACCCCTCCTCCATGATGTCGTCCTTCTCTACTTCAATCCAAGATGGCTTTTCCCTTTTCTGATCATTTGATCACTCATGGAACAAAATCATCTCCTAACAAACATCTTATTCCTTTCCTATTCCCAAATAGCCCACAGCCCTTTAGGGAAGGGGGCTTCTCTACAGCTCACATGGTGACTTCCACTTAGCAGTCACTCTGTAGCAGCTACAGGTTACTGGAACGTCCACAGGAAGTTCCAAAAATGTGCTTAACAGGTAAATAAACCTTCATCTTTGGTTCATTATTATTAATTCCTGGAGCTTTCAATGCTCCAGGAAAATTTTCTAGCAAACCGACTTCCTTCACCTGGAAAACTGCAAGTGCCAAGTCTAATTAAAACAGCAACTTTATTGTCCAGTAGGTTTCAGATGCTATGGGTCACTGGACTTCAGTTCCTTCTAACAGGGAGCTAAGTTTTTTTCTTTTCACTTGTTTGCAAGATTTTATAACAGCACTTCTTCCTCCAGAAGTGATGTATGGTATCTATGTTGCTTTGAGAAGTTTTTAAAATTTCTCAACACCTCCAGCTAAGTGAAGCCACCTGAGAAAGGCACATAAAACTGAGGTTGACATAGGAGCAGTTAGTTCTCTTCTAAATCAAACACACAGCATGCTCCCAGAAGCATCTGAAAAATTCCTTTGACAAGAACCAACTAATTAACATCCTGGTAGGGGGCATCAGATACTTTTATATCCTTGGTTGACTTCCACCAACCAAAGCACAAAGGGGAGGAAGGAAGGAAGGAAGGAAGGAAGGAAGGAAGGAAGGAAGGAAGGAAGGAAGGAAGGAAGGAAGGAAGGAAGGAAGGAAGGAAAGAAGGAAGGGAGGGAGGGAGTGGAGAAGGAAGGAAGGAGGGGAAGAAGGGGGAGGAGGAAGGGAGGGAGAAAGAAAAAGAAAAAATACAGAAAGAAGGAAAGATAAGGAGGGGGAAGGGTGACTAAGTGATTCTGGCAGCTATCTTTTTGTATTTTTTCTCTTATGACTCTGGCGAGATAATAGGAATGAGAAACAATAGCTTTGTAATCTTTGAAAGGTTTTTATTTCACATCGTATAATTTTTCCTTAGGGAAAAAAAAATACTCATATCCCTATCTTGCTTATGTTGCAAATTCAAACATTCACAATACTTAGAATACTGTATGTTAGGCTCCGATCAACAATCATTTATTACATTCCGGCACTGTGCTAGGTGCAGGGGAAGTGAATGAATAACATAGAATCAACTATTCTCTTCCAGTGCTGTGGACAGGCAACTGCCCCAGGGGTTTCCAAAATAAGACAAACAGAAGTTCCACCCTGACAATGCTTGTCCGTATTCAGAAGGGATTAAGGGGAGAAAAGGAAAGCTCATTGCTTCCTAATGTTTGATAGTCATTCCAGATATGCAAAAATAGGTTCACTTGGGACAAAAGTTCATTCCTGTGGCACTTGAACAACTAAATGTTTAATGTTACCCTAAGAAAGGGGCAATAGATAAAAATTCTAGTCTGCATATCTATCACTACTGTCACAGAATGTTCTAGATCAAAAAATTACAGAGAACTCTAAGAAGCCGAAGCTCATGAGGTTACAGCCTGCCTGAGTTCCCAGCAGCCATCAGTGTAGACCAGGGGACTAGACCCAATGTACAGGGTCTGAGGCAGTTACATCCTCACTCACAGTCACTCTCTCCTCGGCATGAGTGAGGGCTTCTTCCTCAGACTCTTCAAGAGGCACAAGGGAATGAAGGGGGAGGAGGAGGAGGAACCCCTTTTGCCTCTAATGTTTCTTACATCTCCTAATGGAAGGTAAGGACAGCAATGCAGTCCTGGGGAGATCTTCATAGTACCAGCCAGAGACACCACCGGCACTGGTCATAAGACAAGGAAGGTGACAGTCTCCCGTCCACCTTGACACCCATTAAACAAACACCTGAATGTCCAGCAAAACTTAGTTTTACTCTCCCTGCCTTATCTGATTCCAAAAATCTCCCTTCCCACAAGTTGGGCCTAATTTCGTTTTTCTGCCTATCTCTGATAGAGCATCAAGAAACAAAATGACAGGCTGAGCTGGGTGGGGCAACACTTAATATACTCAGAAGAACCTTCAAACAAAGGGAGGATAATAAAATAATGAAAGGGGAAAAAAAAGAAAGAAAAACAAGGAGCACAGTTGTAATGTTGGGCATAAAATAGACCCAGGACTGGACAGAAATTCAGATAGAGACTTCTAGCTGACCCAAAATGGAAGTGCCGGAGTTTAGATTTTGTTTGTTTGTTATTCTGACTAGTGGCCTTACTCCACCTGCAAACAAGTAAGAAATACTGTATGTGGCTACGGAAACAAACAAATTGTAATGGCTCTCTCTATAGCTACATAAACAAGCCATTACGGTTATCTTTCATTCAGAGCCTTCAGATTCATGAAGAAGAAAAGTGGTAAAAGAAAAAAGAAAAATAATGCATAAGATGAAAAAGGAAAAAGCCCTTATCCATAATTCTCTCCCCTACCATTGTGATCTAGTACCCATTCGTGCAAGCACATTTAGAGCTGAACCTAAGTCTCCACACCTAGACCCTGCACTTCATCTCCCAGGACGCTGGTGGTGGTCCTCTGACTGAGGCGAGACAGCCTTCCTACAACAGGATGAAATGTTTTGCATAATCAATGCCTTTGTGTTATTATCCTGAGTTCTTAGGACCTCTGGGACCAACAAGCATAAAATTCTTATATGTAAAGGCCCTAGAAAAAGATGCGACAATAATGGCCCTATTAATAAATGAGTTCTCGATACCAACTCCCTAACCTACAGCGGATGAGCTGCCAGCCTGCATTAAAAAGGACAGGCCTGGATTTCAACCTTTTTTCCTTCTCAGTAGGTCACTAGAAAGTACTTCCTTGGTGCATATTTCTTTTTCTCCTGAACCCTCTTCTTTCATTCTTCCATTTCTTTTTCCCTTTGTCTTGTTCTGTCTCTCTTCTCTTGCCAAGAAAAAGTTTTATTTACTTATTCAGCCAAATCTCTTGAATATATTATGTTCCAGTTTTCCAGGGGAATTTTCACGAAGCTCTCATTTATTTATAATAATAACAGGTTTCTAATTGGACAAAACAGGTCAGATACAGTGGTTTGTCTCCTGGTCTCGTGAACTCCACCAATGGAGGGAGAGAATTACACACACACACACACAGAAAATGTCACCATTCCATAAACAGAAAAGACAACATGTGCAAGATTACAACACAATTTTGGAAGAAGACCAGGTGGAAGAGGTTACTTGACTGAAAAGCGCAAAGGAAGTTGTTTAACTTCAGCAAATTAAAAGGGGGATGCTTCAGAGAAGGCAACAATTTACCACCACTGAGCCCATGAGAAGCTCAGGACCCTGGATACCAGGGGCATCAGGGGAAAATGTCCCTTCTCATAAAGCCTAAGTGGTAATACATTGCTAGTTAAAGGACTCATTGTTTCAAATTTGAGACAAACTTAATTTCAACTTAGAATTCTCTACTTAGTCAAACTATGGACCTAGAATGATACTAAAAGCATTTTCAAGCAAACAAGCACTAAAATCACACACTTTGTAAAGAATCTATTATAGGATGTGCCATAGCAAAAGAGGAAATCAACTATGAGGATTGAAAAAAAGAAGACAACAAAATACACCTGGAAAAGGGAATGTAACCAGGAGAGCGGTCACTTAAGTACCGGGGTCAGCTGCCCAGACAAAACTAACCAGAGGAGGAGAAAAGAAGAATTGAGAGGGAGATTGGAACTTAGGGATAATCTTTCATGTTGGGGTGTTTGGAATATATTTCTAGATACTTGTCAGATCTATTAGCATCTTTGGGGAAAATCATTTAGCAATAGATTCATAAGGAATGCATCTTTTAAAAGGGACTCATTACCTCTAGGCAAATAAAGGATGTACAAAAAAATAAGTATAACCACAACATACAGCTTGCCTCAGAACTAAATGATATTTGCACAGTCCTAATAATGTAAATCAGAATTTAACCACAAATTGTGATATAGATATACTATGAAAATGAAGAGAGGGATAGATGAAGAGTGGATTCTAAAAGCTAAATTTCAATCAATCATACCTAATACTAAGAAGCAGCACTATATTATTTTTAAATGTATGATATGGGAGGAAATAATTTAAAACATCCAAAGTGACTGCCTGCCTCTGAAAAACTGGTTTGGGAAATGGGAGGCAAGGAAATGGGTTTTTTTATTGTTGTTGTTTCTTGTTTGTTTGTTTTTTCTGTAGGATACTTTTAATTGTATTTTACTACCACTGTTTCACTTGGATTAAAACATATTAATAAAGGTATTAATAAAAATAAAGATAAATTTATAAAAATGTGTCCCATTAATATTCTCCGAATTGTTTTTATAAAACCTGCTATTATTATGTAAGTAGTATAATTGTGTTGTGTTGCCTTTTATTAAAAGCATTTTATTAAATGTAAACATTTAAAGTATCCCACCATTAAAAACAAAAAAGCTAACAAGGATATGGTTGTTTTTAACAGCTACATCTGCTCTTCTAGTCTTCAGCAGCAGTCTGGTAAATTGCATATTGCCATTTCCTTCCTTCTGCAGATTGAAGACATGGGAGTTTCAACCTGCCCAAGGTCATAAGACTCATAACGAACACAGTAAGAGACTCCACCTGGGTCTTCTGCCTCCAGGTGCATCATAGCATGCAGCTGATGCCACCTCTCTGTTCTAAGCCACATCCCTCAAAGCAAATACCTGCAAATTTTGCAGTGCCCTTCCAAGCTGCAGTTACAAGATCTACTTCCGACCCACCCCTGTCTATTGAGACAAAGCAGAACATGCCCCACTGACCCTTCCAAGGCCATAGTGGTGGCAGAGCCCCACCCTGCAGGAGGGAGAGAGAAGCTCTTCTTGTGTCACCAACAGTTCACCTAGGAGAGGGCAGATCCAACCCAAGACCCTGCTACCTCTCAACCTGCATGGCTTGGGCTCCCTTCACCAGCCCTCCCCCGACCTACCCCACTTCTCTCAACTTCTTTTTTTTTTTTAATAAAGATTTTATTTCATTATTTCTAGAAAGAGGGGAAGGGAGAGAGGCAGAGAGGGAGAGAGACATCGATGTACAGTTGCCTTTCACCTGACTCCAGCCACAGACCTGACTGGAGACCTGGTTTGCAACCTGGCCATGTGCCCTGGCTGGGGAATTGAACCTGTGACCTTTGGGTTCGCAGGCCGGCGCCTTACCCACTGTGCTACCAGCCAGGGCTCTCTCAACTTCTGAGACTGAACCACATAGGGATTCCCCACCAAGGATACTTAGCAAACATATCTGCAAAATGTTTCAAAGCATGTTAATGAAAAAGTTTGCTGGGTGTCACACAGAACACAGACCTTTGAGAGAGACCTCAGTGCTAAGCCTGTGTCCCCAGAGCTCCTCAGCTCAGGCATGCCAACCCTAGTCTTCCACTTACTAGTACCTGACAGTCTATACCTGCAGGCTGTCCAGCTACCGAAGCACTCTGGGACCACACAGGACCAGCCAGCAGTGCCAGGCCAGGCAGTTCACGCCTCTACCCACACAGGCCTCAACACATGACCCAGGAGAATTGGTGGATGAAGAGCCCAGCACCGTGCACACAGCTTGAGTACCTGGAAGCATGTTTTATACTGTCTCCCAGAGCTCTGGGATGGGACTAAGCCCCAGTTGCCCCCAGCAAGAGCCTGCTCAGTGACTCACCCTGCACAAGTGTCCTCCTTGCCCATCCTCCGCCAGGTGCTGCCTCACATCACTATCTCAGGGTGCACTTCCAGGGGACCCCAAACCAATACAGGGCCTGTCTAACACAGCAAAATGTCTCAACAGAACCAATTATGCTAAGGGAGTATCCTCAGGGACCTGCTGTAATAGATAGATAGGACTGACACATAATTAGCACATCAGTTTTTTAATGCAAAATGAACCTGTTAGTAAGGTTTTCTGCAGAACCTCTGACAATGCCCTTTGAGTTTTGTTTACACTGTTTGCTCTTCATTCTCTTCCTTCATCATCCTTTCTTCTCTGCGAAGATGAACTCCATCTGACCAGTCCATCCAAATACACAAATTACCAGGGTTGGAAATAATGAGGGTTCAGGAGTATTTAGGTATTTTCCTATTCTGGCACTTTCTCTTAAGTTAAGAATCTGAAAATTGTCAGCCATTTGTTCCTTGTGCAAAAACTGTGTGAGCCACTTCAAACAGGCCCAGAGCTTCCCTTGGGGAGGGAGGGTGGGGTTCAGACGGCACTGATTTAACCAACATTGTCACCATAGCCATCATTAACATACTATGTTCTGAGTGTTCTAAACACTTGACGTATATTCACTTCATACCCTACACAATATTACCCCCATGGTACGGATGAAGAAACCCCGTCTAAGACTTCACAGAAATAAAAAAAATACTTCAAACATTTATATGGAGCCAAAAATGCCCACGAATAGCCACCACAATCTTGAGAAAGAAGAACAAGGTAGGAGGAATCACAATACCGGACTTCAAACAATACTACAAGGCTACTGTCATCAAAACAGCATGGTACTGGCATAAGAATAGACATATAGATCAATGGAACAGAATAGAGAGCCCAGAACTTAACCCAGGACTCTATGGTCAACTCATATTTGACAAAGGGGGAAGGAACATCCAATGGAGTAAAAACAGTCTCTTCAACAAATGGTGTTGGGAGAACTGGACAGCAACAT
>PVIW01018830.1:0-10786 GCA_004026585.1 Noctilio leporinus
CTGTCCAGCGTTACGCTCCCTCTTCCGTTCTTCGAAAATAATAGATATATTGAATATGGTTTCTCAAATTACCAAGGCCCCACCGCAGAGTTATAAATCTTCCTGGGGCACGTATTCGCTCCATACAAGCCCTCTGAAAACCCCATGCTCCTAAAGGTTTCCAGGTTGGGAACCTGCCTCCTATCCACTTGCCCTGCACCTGCCGCAACAAGAGCAGGTGGGACAGTTGTCAGGCGTCATTGGACCTTACTGCCCAGTTCCTCCGTGAGTGGGTGTCTGCGAAATGCAGAGGATACAGCTGAGGCATGGTCATAACAGTCCTTGCCCTAGCGGAGCTCACAGATTCAAGTAGAAAGACAAAGCACAGAGGAGAAAAATAAACAGGGCCCCAGCCTGAAAATAATGCTTTAAAAAATCAAGTAGTAAAATGTTGTAATGAAGGTTTTTAAATTAACTTGTGATGATAATTGTACAATTCTATATAATAAAAAAAATATTGAATTATACATTTTGGGTGAGTTCTATGGTATACGCATTATATGATATCTTAAAGCTGTTGTGTTGTTTTTTTTTTTTAATACTCTGATGGAGAATAAAAAAGAAGTGGACCTGCCATAGTAGAGTATTCAGGAAAGCCCCCTCCCTCCACCCCCCTCCCCACCCCCCAGAGACTGGCCTGAGTGGAGAGAGGGGCTGGGACATGCAAGCCACAGGGGAATGGCTTTCTAACCAGTCATCTGCTGGTTTAGTGGCTCTAGTGACTGAAGGGAGTCTGGTGCAAAATGTTTCAGGTGCATTCACTGCTTTCCCTCTGTAAAGAGACCCACAAAGTCGAGCGCAATGAAGATTCACCGTGCTGTTTCTCTCCCTCTCTGCCTCTCCCTTCCTCTCTCTCTGAAAATAATAAATTTAAAAATTAAAAAATAAAAGATTAACCAGGAAAGAGATTGGTTTTTCTAGCTCTGAACAGTTCAAAGATAAGCAATCCTAGACCACTTTAATAGCTCTCAAAGAGCGAAGGGACCCAGGCTCCTCCAAAGTGTTGGTCTGTCATTTCTGCACTCCCTTCCTGAAGTCACTTCATGGTCCAAGTTAGCTACTCCAGCTCCAGTCATCATGTCTGCATCCCAACCAACACAAAAGTGAAAGGGGCCAAGAAGGGGCAGAGGAAGCATGCCAGCTACCCCTTAAGGAAGGCTTCCAGAAGCTGCCACAGGACACCTTCACTTATATCTCTTTAACACAAGGCTATATTCTATTTCCAAGGACCCTGGGTAAAGCAGTCATCACTCTGCATGGTCATGAGCCTAGCCAAAAATTGGAGGCTCCATTCCTGTGAAAGAAGGGGAAAGTGGTATTGGGGGACAACCAACGGTGTTTGTCATATTCCTCAATCCTTAGCATTTCTAGCTTCTGTCCCCACCATGCCACTGACACTGCTCACCAGAGTCATCAAAGCCAAGTGCAATGGCCATGTCTCATTCCTCTCTTGCATGATTTATGAGCAGCATTTGACATTTGATTTCTTCTTGTATTTGATTTTTTCACTTTAAGTTGGGCTTATTGGGACATAATTTACATATGGTAGAATTCTCTCTTTTTAGTAATACAGGTCTATAGAGTTTGGTTGCATTATGCAGTCATGTAACCGAGAAAGTAGTCACAACATAGAACATTATCATCATTCAAACAGTTCCTTTGTGTCCCTTGATAGACAATCTCCTGCTTTAACCTCCAGTCCCTGGCAACAACTGATTGGTTTCCATCTCCACAGTGTTGCCTTTTCCAGAATGCCTTGTAAATGGAATTGCACAGAATGTAGTCTTTGTGTTTGGCTTCTTTCACTAAGCAAATGCTTTTAAGAATCATTCTGGTTATTGTGTATATAGGTAATTCTTTTTTCATTGCTGAGTAGTATTCCACCATGCAGATGTATGATCATTTGTTTATCCATCAGGTGGTAGGTACTTAGATTATTTATGGCTTTTGGTAATTTCTAATAAAACTGTTAAAAATATTCACATACAGGTCTTTGTATGAACATATTTTTAAATTTTCTTTTGGGTAAATACCAGGGGTCACTCCTTTCATCTTGAAATATCTTCTGTGATGTCACACTGTTACAACTCTGTCTACCCCTTCTCTGATACTTGTCTCTTCAATATTGGAGTTCTGCAGGGTCTAGCCTAAACTCTCTTCGCTTCTCACTGTACATACCCTCCCTCAGCAATTCATCTGCTTCCATGGCCTTATTTAATCACTTGCATGTGCTGTCTTCCAAAACTGAATCTCCAGCCCACATCACTCTCCTGAACTTCAAAACCAAATATCCAAAGGCCATTGTACCATCTTCATCAACACCACAAACCTAAAATGTCCAACAGCCACTCATCCTTTTCACCTGTCAGCCTCCTCCTACTAAACTGCAAACCTAACCTAACAACAGAGTGGGAAGTGTCCACACAGGTCTGGACACCTTCAATTCTTCACCATCCCGAGTCCCCACATCTAGTGCATCAGCAAGGCTCATCCAAGCAGCCTTCTGAAGAGCCACAGGGCCCACTCACTTCTTCTGATCCCTGCTGCTATTAATAAACAGCTTCCTCCTGGCCTCCAGTCACGTCTTGTTTTAACCCATTCAATTGGGCAGCCAGAGTAGCCTTCCAGAATCACAAATCTAATCATATCATCCTCTTCTCTAAAACCTTTTCATGAGCATCTCTTAACTTGAATGGAACGGGTTTTCTTTAATTTCCTATTTTGTCTGAATAAATGTTGCCTAAAATACCTATATTACTTTATTTTCCAATCACAGTTAGCATTCAATATTTTGCATGAGTCTCAGGTGTGTAGCATAGTGGTTAGACAATTATATGCTTTATGAAGAGATCCCCTGATAGTTCCAGGACTCACCTGGTACATACATAGTTATTACAATATTATTAACTATATTCCTTATGTTGAACTTTATATCCCTGTGACTATTTTGTAACTACCAACTATACTTCTTAATCCTTCACCCTCCCATCTGGCAAAAATCAGTCTGTTCTCTGTATAAATAAAGGTGAAATTGAATTGTAGGTGCATCCTAACTTTTTCATGAATATACTTATTTTTTATTATATAGATTCTTTTAAAGATTTTATTCATTATTTTTAGAGAGAAGGGCAGGAAGGAAGGAAGAAAGAGAGAGAAACATCAATGTATGGTTGCCTTTCACATGCTTCCAGCTACGGACCTGGCTGGAGACCTGGCTTGCAACCTGGTTATGTAACTGAGAATTGAACCAGCGACCTTGGGGTTTGCAGGGCAGCACCTATCCACTGAGCCACCAGCCAGGGTCTTATATATTTTTTAACTTTTCAAATTATAGTTTATATTTAATACACAATTTTCAAATGCAGTAGAAAAGTTAATTTTCAGTAAAAGAATTAATTCATTTTATAGTGCTGGCTTATGCTCTATTAAGAATCATAAGCACATCATCTACTATATTAAACTGCAGAAGAAGATAACAGGCTTTACAGTGAAATAGACTTTGTTTAAAATTTCACTTGTTCATTTCCTAGCTTTGTGATTTTGGACCTATTACTTAACCTAAGTCTCAGGTTTCTTTGTCTATAAAATAAGGACAATCATACTTATCTTTAAGCTTGGTTTTAAAATTAGATACAAAGCCCTGGCTGACGGCTCAGTGGATAGGCAACAGATTGCAAACCCAAAGGTTGCTGGTTCGATTCCCAGCCAGGGCACATAACCAGGTTGCTAGCCAGGTCTCCAGACAGGTCCGTAGCTGGAGGCAGGTGAAAGGCAACCATACATTGATGTTTCTCTCCCTTTCTTCCTCCCTCCCTACCCTTCTCTCTAAAAATAATAAGTAAAATCTTTTAAAATAATAATAATAATGAAATAAAGTTAGATACAATGTTATAAATTGCTTAGCATGGTGCCTGGTATTTAGTAGATGCTCAACAAACAGCAGTTATAATAAGTTATCATCATCATCACCATCATTATTAATACATTGTAATTTTCCCCTGAAATTTCCCTCTGAAAACATTTTAAGAGATGTATCTTGGTTTATCTTCATAGCATCCCTTTAAAGAAGTGAAACCAATACATATATAGATACTTAGAACATCAATTGGTTTATTATCCTTGATTAACTGAGAACATTTCACTAAATGATATATTTATTTATTCATTAAAATGATATAGATATATCAATAAAAGTAGCAGGATATGCACTGATCCATATCCTCTAATAGTTTATTCATTTAAGCTGAGCTCAGTGGCTACTGCTTGCACACCAGGTGCACATTAATATCTCTCTAACTTGGATGTCAATCACTTAACAGCTATACCCATATGAAAATTAGTCCAGAACTAGTAATATAAAGTAAAACAGTAATATAAAGTCTGTTCCACAAGCACTTATCCTTAACCATATTAGGGATGAAAACTATGGACCTTTCTTCAGAAAAACAGACAAGTGGCACAAACCCACATTTTGTTTATGATTTCAGATGATTTGCAGATACCCTGAAGCCCATCCATATCTAAACTTGGCACCTTGCTTGCATATGTGACTTTATATTTACCCTGTAAGTATAATATGGGACAGTTATTATTATCACCATTTTGTAAATGAAGAAACTGAAGTTTGGAGTAGTTAAATAGCTTACTTAGGTATGTTACCAAGAGTTGAATTCATCAACAGAGCCAAAGTCTTCAACTTCCCTGTCTAAAAAAGAATTAGCTGGCTCTAAGAGATCCCCTAAGAAGATTTTTATATATATAACACTGCTGAAGCTTTAGAACAGGAATTCTTAAACTGGGGACCATGGGTGGGCTTCAGGATCAGCTTGAGGTTATAGGCAAAATTATGGGTTGGAAGTGTGCATAAGGGAGAGACAATGGAGGTCCAGCCCTTCACTGGGATCTCTGTCTCCTGACTCAAGACAAAACTCCTACTATGACTACTTTAGATATAATAATTCATGTGTTTGGTTCAAGGGTTTTCTGGTTCATTAGAAATAGAAACACAATCAGAAGGGGTTGGAGACAAACAAGAAGTGTGTAACGTTGAGCACTAACAGCTGAAAGGAAGAAGAAAAGTATAAAAATGAGCACAAGACAAGAAAACAAAGCCACAAAAAATGTCAGTGTGGGCTCATTCCAGGTAAAACAAGCAGCTCTTGTGTCACCTGACAACATCCCAGGATCATCATGTTCGGCACCCATGCTCAAGACTAAATAGGCTTCCAATGTTTTCCCATTTATATTAGGTCTTTAATGTTCCTATTTTAGCTGGGTTAAAATTTAGTTATTTGGAAAGTGTATTCAGTGTTCAAGTTCACTTTCATTCCTTGCCAATATAGGATAAGTGGAGATATGACTATAATTTTAAATGTCAAACTGGAGAGGAAAGGAATAAAAATAAGCACAATCACTTTGTCCAGCTTGAGGCACCATTCCAATACATTAATAAACTCTGTTTGGTGTGGTTCAGTGGATAAGGCACCAGTCTGTAAACCCAAAGGTTGCTGGTTTAATTCCCAGCCAGGGCACATAACCAGGTTGCAAACCAGGTCTCCAGCCAGGTCTGTAGCTGAAGGCAGGTGAAAGGCAACCATACATTGATGTTTCTCTCCCTCTCTGCCTCTCTCCCTTCCCCTCTCTCTAAAAATGATAAATAAAATCTTTTTTAAAAATATGAAAACAGGAAATCATCTTATTTGCTTAACATTACAGAATTACAACTGTACACCTACAAGTATCATGCCCTATGAAGCTTTACACATTTTATTTATTTATTTTAAAGATTTTACATATTTTATTTATTTTATATATGTACCACTTTGTATTTTACTTACATGTAAATAATGTTACTGTTAAAGATATATAGGAAAGAAATATACCTCTAGCAGAAACTAGGTAGTCATTCATCTAAAGCTGCACATGTGTGAGGCATATGTGTGCAATTAAATAATTTACTGAATTATATTGATCTGTAGACTTTCCACTTAGTTTACACAGCTAGAGTTAACATTAGGAAGTCACTGTTACCTGCATGTCTCACTCTTCTTCTATCATTAATAAATTCTCTCTGAAAATATGTCACCTCAAATTGCTTCTTGTAATTGACATTGGGTAAAATTGTATCTATTGTGATAGGAAAGATACTGGTAAAATGCTAAGTTATTTTCTTGAAACATCACCAAAGATTATATCTCTTCATACTGACTTTTATGTATATTTATGAGTATGCTCAGACAAGGTACTAATACCCCAGACTCCTAATTCATGGGTGATTCTTTGAATCACAGTCTATTGATGATGGAAGGGATTCTAGAGATTGGTTACCTAATCCAAAAGATGACCAAAACCTCTACAATTGACCTGGGATCATCCTCCTTGTTGAAACACATTGATTGTTTTCTTTTAGCTCAAAAAACTGAAAAGGCCTATTTGTTTTTTGTTTTTAGAATCCTCTCACCCTCCCACAAAATGACGTATGTGTTCAGAACAGCCCGTGATTATGTATGTACAGATGTAGCAAGATCATTTATTTCCCCACTGCCAAGTCTGACCTACAATGGAAGATGAACAATGACCGCTCAGAGATGCCCCAATGACACCATGGACTCATTAAGGGGATTTTGCCAAGGAAAAGCTTCCCCTGAACCACAATTGGAGAGGAACCAGTCCGATGTCATCCAGATACACTGGATATTTGGTTCAGCTGACAGCTGGAAGACCGTGGTGATGATTGGTATAAAGCTATTGGTAATTTAGTATAATCCTATCAGCTCTGCTATGCTGAATGAAGCTGGAGAAGCTATTTGGTGATGTGGTGGTATCTTTGAAGGCATATCATTATCATCATTAAATACTTTCATCCCCTGATACAAATATTGAATGCCAATACATGAAATATTGCTATCTAAGATGGACCTCAAGAATTTTTTGGAATCTACTTTGAGAGAGATCACTGAAATGTTGGAATGTTTTTCCCTCTGAGAGCTGAAAACTTTGATTTATCCTTGAGATAGAATGTTCTTCTGATAAGGTGCTGGGCCTGCGAACCCAAAGGTCACTGGTTCAATTCCCCAGCCAGGGCAAATAACCAGGTTGCAAGTCAGGTCTCCAGTCAGGTCCATAGCTGGAGGCAGGTGACATACATTGATGTCTCTCTCCCTCTCTGTCTCTCCCTCTACCCCTCTCTCTAAAAAAATAAAATAAAATCTTTTTTTTTTTAAGAAAAGAATGTTCTTTTGCTCTTAGACAAATTTGTGTAAAGCATATTAATTATGCAAATGCAGTCAAATACCCATTAAAACCTAAGCCCTATGGGGGCAAGGATTTATATTTCCATTTTGTTTACTCATATAACCCCTAAAACAGAGCCTAGCATATAGGAGGCTCTTAATATTTGTTGAATAAAATAATGAAAAAAAGTCCGCTTTAGCAAGACCCTCTTAAGTAATAAATACATGTGTTTTCTTTCTGCCCATCCCCTTTTAAAAGATTTTATTTATTATTTTTATAGAGAAAGGAAGGGCGAGAGAAAGAAAGGGAGAGAGATATCAATGTATGGTTGCCTCTCACCTGCCTCCAGCTAAGGACCTGACTGGAGACCTGGCTTGCAACCCGGTTATGTGCCCTGGCTGGGAACTGAACCAGTGACCTTTGGGTTCGCAGGCTGGAGCCTTATCCACTGTGCCACCAGCCAGGGCACTTAGAAGTATTTTTATCAGATTCATTTTTACAGTTAGTGGTTCCAATTAAAATGTTTCTTTCTCTTAAGTATTTATTGACCGCTTTATACCTGTATAGTATGTATAATGTTTTTCAATCATATGTATATGTTATTCTCTAAGAGGAGGAACATGACCCACCCACACAAATACACACACACACACACAATAGGTAGGAACGTGGGCAAACCTGTCTTCTCCTGGATGCTGAAGACAAATTTGAAAAGGAGCTAGATAACATTGAGGCAGGTAGATTATCTGTATGTCCCACTGATAGTTTTAATACTGAGTAAACCTAGACCTTGGGAATAAGTATGGCACCAAGTATTACGTTTAATGTCTTTCAGGACTCCATAAGGAAAAAATCATTGTAGATAGGGCAAGGTTTCCAGCGAAAGGAGTGGATAGTCTTGCTCTCAGTCATCCTAGGAAGAGGCCGGCCTTGGGAAATCTGCACTGCAGAGAGGGGTGTTAGCAAGGGATTAAAAGAAAGATGGTATTAGGTACTGTGGTGGGAACTGGAACTACAATCATGCATAAGACATGGTGTCTGCCTATAAGGACCCCAGGGCTTAGTGGAGGAAAGATATGGATATAATCAAAATTGAAACATGATGTAGGTGTGACCAGAATAGTGAGGCTGAGCAGGGAAAGAGAAAAAGCTTGCTGGGGTTATTGATGATTAGGCTCTGTCTTTAGGGATGAAAAACATGTAACCAGATGCATGTGTGTGTTTCTGTGTATGTTTCTGTGTGTGCAACGAGGTGGAAAAAACTAATGAGAAGATTTTCTAGAAAGAGAAACCAGCAAAAATCAAAGATAAAGAAACAAGAATCAGCAAGGTGAGGTCTACATACATGGGTGGGCAAAAGTGGGTCTAGAGTTGTAAGTACGTGAAACATGGAGTTTATGCTATTATTATTATTTATTAATTATCATATCACAACTGTAACCCTGCTCTTACCCACCCCTGTATTTTTGGCATTTGCTTATGTGCAAGGCAAAGAGAAGATCCATCCTATCAATCAACTCCAGGAACAGCACTTAAAAACATAGAACACAATGAGACAATGCTCCCTAGAGTTGTGCCATGCAGTGGTCCTGAAGGAAGTGGTTAAAGGTGAGAGTGAAAAAGGCCACCAGAGGGTCTTGCATGACAAAGTTTAAATAAGAGATGGGATGATGGCAAACACAACACTCCTCCTCACCACCAAAACACAACAAGCTCAGAGCATCACTATCGGAAACAGTCTCTTCCAGCTTACATTTCCTTACAAAATTTCAGATAGATACAAATAAAATTGTGTTTCATGACTTATAGTTCATTTCATCTGCAATCATGGGTCATGTTCCATTGCATTTTAAATAGTTTGCATTTCCTGCCTCAGGGATACTGAGATAGTGTTCCTGTGATATAGAGGAAGGTATTATCTGGAGGTTGTGCATCATGGCATCTCTCTCTCTCTCAGACTTATGCTATTGTTTCCATCTTCTGTTAGCAAGGCACTGGCTTTCATGACAGCATGAATGATGGATTTAGGGTGGACAAGACTGGAGGCTGGAATGCTAGTTGGAAGGCTGCTGCAATAGTTCACACAAGAGATGATAAGGTCTTAAATTAGGGCAGCAAGAGTTGGCATGGAAACAAAAGAGAGTCAAGAAATATGCCAGGACTCAAAATGCTAAGAGAAAGGCATCAGGCCTGATTCTCACGGCTCGAATGACTCAGTAAAAGGTGATAAGACCAACTGAGCCAAAAAAATTTAAGAGGAACTTACAGAGGCCACCAGAGGATTCTGACATCAACAAACAAGCAATTTTTTGTTGATGCAAACAAAAATTTCCCTCCAGACTGGGACCCCTTGTATTTTGTGTGTGTGGCTTCTGAACTATATTAAGCCATTCACAGTAGAGCTATGCAGAGAGGTCGGGAGATATGTAATATTAGAGGAGCCAATTGAACTTAATATTCTACAATACACTATTCCTAAAAGCTGTGAATGGGTAGTATCAGAGGGCTCTGGGGGAAATATGAGATACAGCTGATTATTCGGAAGTTGTACTTTTTGTGGTTATATGTTAATCTAGAGAATTAGGTAAAATACTCCCAATAGGAAATTTTTTGCTTTTTATGTAGCAAACTTTCCATCATTAGAAAGATCGGTAAAGAGGCCAGATATTCTCCAAGGTATCATTTGGTTGCCACTTTTCTCCATTAAACCTCCATTCTCAGACAAAATTTTTAAGTCTTTTTTTGAACCAGATGAACCATCCCAATCCTTCCCTCCCTTTAACTTTGTCAATTACTCGCATTCATTGACACCCCCAAAATCCCTTTCTAGGCCAGATGTTATCACTTCACCAACTCAAATGTTCCCACGAATGCCTGTGGCAAATCCTTCTTCAGTTTCTTGACCTCCTTAAAATAAGAAGCTTTCCTTCTATTCTACTCAAACCAGCTACACCCATCAGATTTTATGTTGAAATGCCAAATAGGAACATAACCTTTTTTTTTTTCTTTTCATTTTATTGTTGTTGTATTACATCCATCCCCTTTTTGCCCCCCTCTTCATAACCTATTTTTAAGAAGAGCAACAGCCTTGTCTCACTCTCAGGTTTCTAGAATGCATGTTCTTCCATATCCACTTTTGTGCCCTCTTCTCCCACAAACTTATAGCAACTTGAAAATAGTGGAAGGCAGGCACTTCTGGGTTGAAGTTCAAAGCATGAAAAAGATAGAGTACAGTGGCATCTCATGGTCCTGGAAGTTCAGATTGTTTGTGAAAGATGGAAGTATACTCTGGCTTCTTTCTAATAAATGAAAAACAATATTTCTACCCACATCTTCAATGTTTGCCCAATGAGATTGACACAGATGCAGATCTGGACAGTGAACCTCAGTCAGTGAGAAGGTCCAAGTAAATATCAGGCTAAGGTTTTGTGGCTCACAAGGAGTGAGTGTCCAGTTAAACATTTTGAAAAAGAATAATTTTGTTTGTAGAGCCCTCCCCACTCTTTTCCTGTCC
>PVIW01018831.1:0-10786 GCA_004026585.1 Noctilio leporinus
TGTGCACCCAGAAATGCTCCTGATCACCACCAACCCATATGACTATGCCTTTGTCAGTCAAGGGGAGATCACAGTCCCCAGCATTGATGACCAGGAAGAGCTGATGGCCACTGATGTAAGTTACACATGCAGTTCTTTTTCAAATCCATATGTATGGGAATGACAATAGTGACCTATTGTAGGTGTGCGGTTAAGGATACAGCATAAATTCTCCTAATTAAATTAGTGTCTTCTGCCCTAACTTTTCTATTCTCATTTGTCCTGGCAGAGTGCCATTGATATCTTGGGCTTCACTTCTGATGAAAGAGGGTCCATCTATAAGCTCACAGGGGGAGTAATGCATTATGGGAACATGAAATTCAAGCAAAAGCAGCGTGAGGAGCAAGCTGAGCCAGATGGCACTGAAGGTACCAAATGAAGCTCCATTTATGTTTAAATCTAGGCAAGAAAAGCCCATTCCAAACTCATGGCTCTTTTAGAGTAGAGCTTCTGATGAACATGCACAAGTTCATCCCTGCACAGATTTTTTATAAAGTGATTCACTAATGACTCTGTCCCTATGAAATGTGGGGTGCACACTAGGTCATGTTATACCTGAATTGTGTCTCTACAGTTGCTGACAAGGCAGCCTATCTCCAGGGTCTGAACTCTGCTGATCTGCTCAAAGCCCTCTGCTACCCCAGGGTCAAGGTTGGCAATGAGTATGTCACCAAAGGCCAGACTGTGCAGCAGGTAAGCACATGACTCCAATGAATGAAACACATCCTAAACCTCACAGCATGTCCTTAAGAACACCTATGATTATTTCTATGCTATCTATCATTGAAGGTATACAATTCAGTGGGTGCTCTGGCCAAAGCTGTCTATGAGAAGATGTTTCTGTGGATGGTCACCCGCATCAACCAGCAGCTGGACACCAAGCAACCCAGGCAGTACTTCATTGGGGTCTTGGACATTGCTGGCTTTGAGATTTTTGATGTGAGTTAACAGAAACTTTGTAGCAGGGAAGTTTATACATCATGCTGCTTCAATCAACATTGGAAAAGGTCTATGAAAAATAGTTTTCCTTCAAACTAAATAGACATGTGAAAGACCAGAAGCCCATAAAAGGTCAAGTACAAACCCCAAGCACATCGTACTCAGTTAATGATAAATAAAATGATGAGGGCAATGGGGAAAAACAATGACAAATTCAAAGAAAGATTTCAAATTCCCATTTGCCCTGAAATTACCAGGTACAGAGGATGGATATGACATTGTAAAGTAACTCAAAGTCATCTGCCTGAGAAAGAATACCTCCCATACAGCTTAGAAAATAGGAGTACCAAAGTCCTCTACCTGATAGGTGTGTATGATCGACAAGTCTCATTTGTACACCCTTTCAAAATAGAGCCATATAATATGTGATCCTTTATGACTGGTTTCTTTCATTTAGCATAATGTTTACAAGATTCATCTGTGTAGTGAAACCTCTTTGAGTTCAGTGTATGATGACACCATTCCTAGACACAAGCATTCACAATTGTTTTTTTAGGTCTAGGCATCCTGAATTGTAAAACAGAACAGATCTCAAGTCCTAATACTGAATAAAAACACTGGCTCTGCTGTCAAAACATTGGAGCCCTTGTGCTGTTTCTTTTTACTAGCAGGGTCCTGCTCAGGTTACACAACTTCTCTAATAGTGTTTCTCCATCCATGAAATAGTGAAATAGTACCACCTAAAACAGGTGGCTATGAGGATTAAATGCAATAATTGATATAAGCACTTAGCATAGTGCCTAGCATATATAGAAAATGTTCAACAAATGTTAGTTGTTGAATTTTCATTCTTACTATTAATAACAACATACAGACCACAGTGGCTCACATGTATCAACCTTAGCTAGGTGTACAACATAATTATAAAAAGATAGATTACTAAGAAATCTCTAACTAACAAAATGAATATTGTGAAAACCAAATAATTGTTTTACTGCATAGGGAAGCATCATTCAGACTCTGTTTTGTTTGGGAGGCATTTCCAACAAGGTTGGTGACATTTTCTAGTCCACAGCAGCAAAATAGACAGGAGGGAGAGAGGGGCTGGCTAAAGGCAGGATAAAAAGCCACACCATCCTAAGAGGGCAGTCAGGCTAGCCCCTATCAGATAGAAGGTTTTATTATAAAATAAATGTTAATTTGTATTTTCTACTTACATAGTTCAACAGTCTGGAGCAGCTGTGCATCAACTTCACTAATGAGAAACTGCAACAGTTTTTCAACCACCACATGTTCGTGCTGGAGCAAGAGGAGTACAAGAAGGAAGGCATCGAATGGGAGTTCATTGACTTTGGGATGGACCTGGCTGCCTGCATTGAGCTCATTGAGAAGGTAAAGAAGTCACTGCTACTCCCCAGGGACAGTTCCTCTTTAGTTAGGACCATCACTTTTTTGCTCTCTTTCCTGCTAATACATAGCTCTCCCTAACTGCCCATGGCCAGGTTGTGAGCCCTCTGAGTCATATCCCCTCATACACAAAGCCTATGTGTTTGGAAAGCACCCAGAGAGGTGCATGGGGGATTAAGATCCCAGGGCTCAGTCATCCTTAAGAATGTGATGGGGAGACCAGCAGGGACTGTGGCATTTCATACCTTTCTGGCTTGTCCAATGACCCATGGAGAAGGAACCATGGGGCAGTGGGCTCTTGGAATGTTACTATGAAAACTGCAGATAACATTAACTTTAAAAAAGGAATTCCAAAAAAAAGAAAAAAAGGAATTCCATAGTGTTTTGAACACTGGTCATGCTGGAAGGAAGTGACTACTATAAAGAAATCCAGATATGACTTTAAAATACTACTCGTTATTTTATTATCATGTATAGGGTGAGCTCGAAAAAGTGGCAAAATTTTAGTAAAATAAACAACATGCCACAAAAGCATTATATTTTGAAATAAATTTATTCTTACATGTTAATACATAAATATAGTCATTATTTTTTAATTGTTCAAAAAAGTCTCCATTTGCTACAATAATAGACTCAATTCAACTTCAAAATCTTGAGCACACTTTAATGAACTTTTCTTTATCCATGGACATCATGTTTCAATCTTAGCTTTAACAGCCTCTTTATTGGAATGAGGTTGTTTATTAACTTCTCTCAGAATTGCTCCATACGTATTAGTCTAAAGGATTTGTATCTGGTGAAGTAGGCGGCCAGATTTTCTTTGACCAGAATTCAGGAACATTGACACTGAGAAAGTCTTGCACCTTTTTGGCATTATGTGCTGGTGCACCATCTTGTTGGAAGATAAAATGATGTCCATTTGAGATTTGCTTCATCCACAGTACAGCTACTTCTCTCAAAACATCAAGGTAAACATCTCGGATCTTCATTGTTGATCCCCTGGATTCTGTGTGCAATATATGGACTTGTGCGATCCATGTGTACCTTATGCATTTTCTTTGTGGTGTGGCAACATCAGGATCAGCATCACACACCTCCTTCACATTGTAAACTGTATGTAAAGGGATATTATTCAAGTCCACAATTTCCTTAGCAGTTTGCCCAGCACACAGTCCAGAAATGATGGTTGCTCTAACATTGTATTCCTTCAACATGATGGTTGCTCTCTGAATTTAATACTTTATATATGAAACAATTATGTTAAATCATAACCTTAGAAACAGAGTTTTTCAAAATTAATAAGAAGCACATGAAATGAGATGCAAGGCTATTGCCAATTTATCGTGCACACCCTGTACATGACATTTTTTGTGAACATATTGCTGAAAGTGAGTTACATTTACATACACATAATTTCATTCCATGTATTTTTGTTCAACATATTTAATTAAGCACCTACTATACAACACATTTAATTAAGCACCTACTATACATACGTCTAGCACTGCTCCGTCATTGCACCAAGCAGACCAACATCCCTGCTCTCTTAGCACTTACACAGTATATAGTCCAGTGCTCCTAGTAACAGAGCAACAGCACTGAAGAGACCATTTTCAGCTGCTGCAGACAGAGGAGTCACTGGAATATACTAGCATTAAATACTAAGGTATACCCTATTACGGTCTTTCTAGCCTATGGGCATCTTCTCCATCCTGGAAGAGGAGTGCATGTTCCCCAAGGCCACAGACACCTCTTTCAAGAACAAGCTGTATGAACAGCACCTGGGCAAGTCCAACAACTTTCAGAAGCCCAAGCCTGCCAAAGGCAAGGCTGAGGCCCACTTCTCGCTGGTGCACTACGCAGGCACCGTGGACTATAACATTGCTGGTTGGCTTGACAAGAACAAGGACCCCCTGAATGAGACTGTGGTCGGGCTGTACCAGAAGTCTTCATTGAAAACTTTAGCTTACCTCTTCTCTGGGGCAGCAGCTGCTGAAGCAGGTAATTTTCAATAAAATTAATTTTTTACTGAATGTATAAAACATAAACTGAGAAAGTCTGTGCTATGACTGCTTGTGCTTTCTCTGTCCTCCTCAGAGGCTGGCGGTGGTGGAAAGAAAGGTGGCAAGAAGAAGGGTTCTTCCTTCCAGACAGTGTCTGCTCTCTTCAGGGTATAAACTTCATTGTCTCTTATTAGATGCAGGAAATGAAATTTTACTTTTCTGTGTGGGGAAGGGAAAGTAACATTGCACGGATTCTAGAACTGGTTATGACTTAAGGAGATAGGTCAGCAAGTAGTAATAGAACTGAGTCTCAGGTAGGTTGGCAGTAGTTTGGAAGTGATACTTGGTGTGATATAGAAGACACAGGCCTCAAGATGGATGAGAGTGAATTTCAGGAATCAGTGTGGGATGGTCAAATTCAATTTGCAGACCAAGAAATTGGTTCATTCGACACTTAAAATTTTCTAGTGGGATAGGATTAAGCAAAACATGAGATTTGCTTGAGATTTTGGGAAACTCCAAATGATGTAAGTGCTTAGGTGTACATTGGTATAGAACTAAAATGAGTAGGTTTCAAAAGCTAAGTATAGAATAGTGGTAGGGATTGGGAACTGACCTAAAAAAGTAAGAACCAGATGTGATGAAAAATAGTCCTTTAAGAAAAATTTACTTTTAGTAATCTATTCTGTAAAATACTGGAGCTCTAGTTATTCTGAAAAACCAGGATTTTCTTGGAAAACATCTCACACTTGGCCACATAGCTGCCAGTTTTCTGACAATTTCCAAAATAGGAGATAGAAGATCATTTTAGGCATGTGGAAATTCCAGAGATAACTCTTTGCAAATTCAAATCTGGATGGGTCTGGAAGCACTGTGGGGAGCACTTTGTAAAGTACATGATTGTCTAACCATTAAGTTGTGCACCTGACAATAACACAAAACAATATTGAACTTAAATTGTAACTGACAAATAAAATTAAAAAATTAATAATTAAAAAATGTTTAAAGAATTAAATGAATATCATGGATCCCAATAATTAAGTCTGTATATATAAATGTATGAAAATAGTATGCTTTTTAAACCAAATATTCATGTTTCTACAGGAAAATCTGAATAAGCTGATGACCAACCTGAGGAGCACTCACCCTCACTTCGTACGGTGCATCATCCCCAATGAAACCAAAACACCTGGTAAGATAGTTCTAATATCTACACAAGCTCCAGTGTGTTTGCTTTAGATCTTGAAATGAGGCATGTGTGTTCTTCTTTTTAGGGGCCATGGAACATGAACTTGTCCTGCACCAGCTGAGGTGTAATGGTGTGCTGGAAGGCATCCGCATCTGTAGGAAGGGATTCCCAAGCAGGATCCTTTATGCAGACTTCAAACAGAGGTCAGACTTTTTCACCACAAATTATTTTAAGAGATTCTTATTTACTTTCATTTTTCAATTAAAAAACATTTATACCTTCTATTAAAATTGAAGAGAAACAAATTGAACTGACTCTGTGTCAACATAACAAAAGTTTGACACCCTTTCAATATATGTGGAATAAAGAGGTAGATGATAATCTTATTTTTGTTAGACTTGCCAACAACTATATTGTTTCTATAGTAAGGCAGGAAGATTTCTTGTTCATGACACCAGCTATATCATTTATTTGTTAAACAGATACAAGGTATTAAATGCAAGTGCTATCCCTGAAGGACAATTCATTGATAGCAAGAAGGCTTCTGAGAAGCTCCTTGGGTCCATTGACGTTGACCACACTCAGTATAAATTTGGTCACACCAAGGTAATAGTCTCTAAAGTCTACCTGATACTATTCCTGTCCCTTTGAAGTCGATGTAAAGGTTCTGATCTACAACTCTGCCCATGCACAGGTCTTTTTCAAAGCTGGTCTTCTGGGGCTCCTAGAGGAGATGCGAGATGACAAGCTGGCCCAGCTGATTACCCGAACCCAGGCCAGATGCAGAGGGTTCTTGGCAAGAGTGGAGTACCAGAAGATGGTGGAGAGAAGGTATTAATAGGGATACTTTATTAAACCCCATCAGCCAGGTTTTACATTCTGATCCCTGTTATAAGCTGACTTTGAAAATTTCTGTTCCTATCACAGAGAGTCCATCTTCTGCATCCAATACAATGTCCGTGCTTTCATGAATGTGAAGCACTGGCCCTGGATGAAACTGTATTTCAAGATCAAGCCCCTTCTCAAGAGTGCAGAGACAGAGAAGGAGATGGCCAACATGAAAGAAGAATTTGAGAAGACCAAAGAAAACCTTGCAAAGGCTGAGGCCAAAAGGAAAGAACTAGAAGAAAAAATGGTTGTTCTGATGCAAGAGAAAAATGACCTACAACTCCAGGTTCAAGCTGTAAGTATCAGAACCCATTTCTTGTCATCTGATGCTAAAATTTTATTTAAGCAATTATCAGGGAGAGTCTGGATTCCACCTTACAAGAGGGCTTATTATCAATCTTTCCTAATTCACAACTAACTCTTGAGAATGTTCTATAAAATTTCATATACAATTTTACTAAAAAAAGAACTGTGATAAGATTCCTTGCTGTTGAGAAGGCAAGAATAAATGTTTTCCCTTTCTATCTATTGTTTCTCTCAGCGGAATATGGGCAGAAGATAAAGTAATCTTTACTGCCTAAGATTCTCCCTACTAAAAATGCAAAACAGAGCAGTAAAAAAGAACAATATTGAAATCAATATTCTGAACTCTATGTTTAGAAACTCTCTAGTACCTAAAAGAATAGGATCATTGTTAGGATCATGGCAATACTTTGTATAATTAGCATCAATTTTTTATGCAAAGCATGACAGATAGTGTTGATGTTCTTGTTCTGATGTCTCAAAAAATATTCAGAGACTTGGGAAGAAAAATTTGATCAAATACCACAACCTACTCTTCTGGTCTAAATGAAATGAGAATCTCAGTTGCTACTACTGAAATCAACAACTGAAACAATAAAAGTTATCCTCTGGTTTCTGAATTCAGAAGGGAATATATATTAGACCTATAGGTTTAGGACACAAAACTAAAACATTTAAAGGAAGATGAATCATAAATACCTAGGTTGGCACTATGACTTTCCTCATAGTTTACATACATCAATCAGGGTGTCCTAAATTGAGGAGAGGTTCTTCATACCTTCAAAAATCAAAGGACAACTGTAGGGGTATCCATGCTGTATACAAGCATTCTCCTCTCCTTTGAGTATAGTAGAATGACCTCTTTTTAACATTATTCTGTCTTGTACTCATTTAATAAAGATTTGATGAAGCCCCAAACACAAGGTATACAACTCTTATCAAGACATAGTCTCTGCTCTCAGAAAGACTGTATATAGTTCAACTCCTATCTCTTCTCAAGAGAAACATGCTTACTACTTTGCTGAGAAGCAACTTGAATATGTTCAGTTCCCCTTAGTTCTTTCAGGTGCTCCCTTTTAGTTCTCAGCTACTCTGTCACTGTAGGACATGTCTTCCCTTTAAGTCACTTTTCTGATATTACCCCTCCCTCTCAGCAACCTGATAGATAACCAAAAATTTTGTTTATTTTTCTTATATAAATTTTTCTGGAAATAAATATTAAGTGAAACTGACTGATCTTAAAATATATACAACACATTAAATATAAATTATCATGTAGAGGAGAAAAAGGTTTTCCTTAACCCTGGCTAGGTCTGAAAATTAAACTGACAAAGACAGATTAACAGGAGAAAAGCATACAAATTTTATTAAATATTTCCATACACTTGCAAGCCTCCACAACAAGACCCAAAGAAGTAACTGAAGCAGGAAGCTTTGATACCTTTCAGACAAAGAAACAATAAATTTGTAAAGAATCAACATGACATAGGGGTTTATACTCAGGGTAGTTAATGGTAAAGAAGTAACTGGAAAGATAAGGGTTAGTCCAATAAGGTTTGTTTATACAGCCTTCTCAGTCCTCAATTCCTTATCTCTGGTGGTAAGAATGCTTCCTTTCCTCCTAGTGTGGAGAGGATGCTGCTCACATGGGAGTTTTATGACCTGTTTCAGGAAGAGTGAGGGGATGAAGTCAGAGTGACCTCCCTTGTTCTGCTATTTTCTCAAACTTCTTCAGCTTAAGGTTTTCAATATGCCAAAGTGCCATATTTTGAGACAGTGTACCCTAAACAGCATCACTTAAAATATACATAATTGTCATAATATCACCAGGAGCCATGACTTAAACTCCTTTACTTTATCTTCAGTGTCATAAGTGTCCAATAAGTATATCCTAAATGATGCAGAAAGCTTATAAAAATTAATGCAGGTTTTAAAACAATTTAATTGTTTGATTTCAAAATATTAATAAAATCTGAAAATGTCCAGAGAACCAAAATGTAAGTGTCTATTTTTCTTTCTCAGGAAGCAGATAGCCTGGCTGATGCAGAGGAAAGATGTGACCAGTTGATCAAAACAAAAATCCAGCTAGAGGCTAAAATCAAAGAGGTGACTGAGAGAGCTGAGGATGAGGAAGAGATCAACGCTGAGCTGACAGCCAAGAAGAGGAAACTGGAAGATGAATGCTCAGAACTAAAGAAAGACATAGATGACCTTGAGCTGACACTGGCCAAGGTTGAAAAGGAGAAACATGCTACAGAGAACAAGGTATGAAATATATTCTATTATACTGTATAGATGTCCTACCACCCAAAAAGCTGCTTTATAATAGACATTCTCTTCCTTAACTTTCTAGGTGAAAAATCTCACTGAAGAGATGGCAGGCCTGGATGAAACCATAGCTAAGCTGACCAAGGAGAAGAAGGCCCTCCAAGAGGCCCATCAGCAGACCCTGGATGACCTGCAAGCAGAAGAGGACAAAGTCAACACTCTGACCAAAGCCAAAATCAAGCTAGAGCAGCAAGTAGATGATGTAAGTCTCACATTACAAAAAAGAATTTTTTTAATTTTGTAACAAATTAAGTAAACATGAGTTTGTATTCTTATGATGTAATGAGTATTTTCAAGTGCTTCCATAATAAATGGTATAGGACATTATCCTTGCTACAAGAACCAAGATGGACACATAAGTCAAAAATATCAACAAAGTAAGTTATAACAGATAATATGAGTAAAAAGAATTAGGGGGAAGAATGGAAGGAAAACTTTCCAAACAAAGTGGTTTCTTTGCTGGGCTTGAATGGGGAGAGTCTATGAGAAGATGCAGAAGAGAGAGGGTTCTCTAAGTAGGAAGAGTAACAAGGGCAAAGATGAAATAATAATCCACAAGGCTTTCCTCTCACAAGGACTAAGGGGATTTCAAATAAAAAATGTGGAAAGTAAATTTGGTTTTAAACATGTTCTGATATTGAATAGAGAACCCACTTTAAATGCCTAAGGGAGAACTTGACAAGTATTATGGTTTGGGAATATTGCTATGATGTTCATCCCATGTGATAAAGCATGGCTCACAATGAATTGCCATGGGGAGATACAGAGAACATGATGTCTCCCTAGTAGTTTGCTGTAAAAAATGTGCTAATGAGATGAATTACACCTTTTAAATGATGAATCCTTGGACTAGATAAATAGTAATTAAAATGAAATAGATGGAATAAATTTGTCTAATTCAAATAAAAATTAAAGTAATTTGGTGATTATCTATGAGTTAAATAGTTACAAAATTTTGTTTGTTTGTTTTTTGGTATTTTTTATAAAAGTTTTTCTTTTTTTGTAAAGATTTTATTTATTATTTTTAGATAGTGGGGAAGGGAGAGAGGCAGAGAGGGAGAGAAATATCAATGTATGGTTGCCTTTCACCTGCCTCCAACTATGGACCTGGCTGGGAACCTGGCTTACAATGTGAAATATTTACAAGTTTAACATGGGACAAAAAGGTCACCCCATGCCAGGAACCATACTCATGGATCACTAACTTTTAGCTTGAAGGGTCTCTGGAACAAGAAAAGAAAATCCGGATGGATCTAGAAAGAGCAAAGAGGAAGCTGGAGGGAGACCTAAAATTGGCCCAAGAATCCACAATGGATGTAGAAAATGACAAACAGCAACTTGATGAGAAACTCAAAAAGTGAGTATGATATAATTCAATTGCAACCTTATTACTGTCTATCAGTTCAGATGAAATACATGCCTTAAAAATCTCTAAACTATTATTTCAGTGCATGTGGGGGAAAATCATCTTTCACTTTGTAGTTAATGAAAATAGATTATTGACTTGTAAAACATGTACACTCACTTCCTTACCACCGAAAGTATAGACTTTCAATTATACATAGGCAAGAAGAATGGTAAAAGAACTGACTGTGAGCTAATATGATGTCCTTCTAACAGGAAAGAGTTTGAAATGAGCAATCTGCAAAGCAAGATTGAAGATGAACAGGCCCTTGGGATGCAGCTGCAG
>PVIW01018832.1:0-10780 GCA_004026585.1 Noctilio leporinus
GAAAGAAAGAAGGAACTTGTACCCTTTGCAACAACATGGATGGAACTGGAGAGTATTATGCTTAGTGAAATAAGCCAGTCAGTGAAGGACAAATATCATATGATCTCACCCATTACGGGACAATAATGAGCAAAACTAACAACAAGCAAAACGGAACCAAGTATATGAATACAAGGAATAGGCCTTCAGTGGTCAGGGGAAAAGGGGTTGGAGGGAGGGGGGAGGGAGGAGAGGGGAGGCAGAGGCAAGAAAGGGGAGCAGCTTAGACAAGAACCTAGTATAAAGGAACCATGGACATGGACAACAGGGGGGATTGACTTTGTGGGGAATGGGTGGGTGGAGAAGGGGACAGAGGGGAGCAAAAAGGGGATGGATGTAATACAACAACAATAAAATTTAAAAAAAAGAAAGAAAAGAAAATTGATACAGAGAAGATTAACATGGCCACTGTGCAAGGATACATGCAAATTCGTGAAGTGTTCCATATTTTTAAACAGGGTTTAGGGGAGTTGAGTCACTCTCTCCACCAGTCCCTCGCAGCCGGGGCTCCCATTGGTGCCCCTCCTGAGTGGCCATGACCCACTGCAAGAGCTTAGACCCTTCACTGAGTGTACAATAATTTTACATGGACTTAAAAAAAAGCATGGTGTTCATAGAACCTGATAAACATTTGTCAGAAATGATTTTATTTTGATCTTTGGCTCCTTAAAACATTATTTTTTGTCTACTCAAGTTGAGTAACTACCACCAGCTACTTCTGGACTTGTTATTGAATGTGTCTCTTCCTCTCTGCTGTCTGTTGAGGTTCTGTCATCTTTTATGTGGACTATTAAAACAGGCTCTAGTTGGTTTTACCTAGTCTCTCCCTTCCCTTTCCACACCTTCCTGCACAGCATTGTAATTTCTTTCTCTGAACTTGATAATGTTGTTTCCTTGGCCCAGGCAACCTTCAGTGAGTTCTCAATGCTTTAAAAAGCAAACCTAAGTTCCTTAGTCTGGTATTCAAAGCATTTACCTCCTGGCCCCATTTTACCGCTCAAGCTTCATCTTTTCCCTGCATGTGTAATCTAGAATTATAGTGTCATTTGTGTATTCCTTATTCATTGAGCAAATCTTTATCAAGCATCTAAAAATAGTGTGATTGACAGAGAGCCACTAGGTAGGTTGTGGTTACTTTAGGTGGAGTGGAAAGAGGAAAGCAAAAGTGGAAGAGAAGAAAGTTCTAGGGGATAATATTTGAACCAAGACCTGAAAGATGAGAAGGCACCTGAGAGAAGAACATTTTAGTCAAACAGTAGCAAACACAAAAGCCCTGAAATGGGAGTAAGCTTTGCTTGAGAGGCTACCTTGAGATATTTTTACAGCTATCATATAGATTTTATCATTGTCTGCTTTATTAGCAGTGTATGTTTTTCTGTATTATTGTGTGACTCTGTCCCAAATCTCCTTTTCATATGACTACTAATTTTGTAATAAATATCATTAATTTTATTTATATAGATTACAACTTATTCTTGCAAAGCTCCTGTTTCTATTCTATATTTCATGTTTAATTATTTCTACATAAGTCATTTCTAGGTTATCCAGTTGATGCCTAAAAATCCATCATTACATTTATTTCCACCATGGTCCTCCAAGCTCTTTTTCATATAACTATATTAACTAAGTTGATAAAATTTTTAATTTTCCAGTTGAGTCCATGCAAGAAAAGGCTAGAGGAAACAGTTACACACATTCTTTATTTTGAGTCTGAAGAACATAGGTTTTTTGAAGCAACAAAATGTAATGAAAGAAAAAGAATGACTCAGTGATAAACAACAGGCTTTAAGTACCTTTTGATTGAATTGGGGAGACAAATAATTTTAAAATAGAGTAAATGATGAGATGGCAGTCAATAAATAGTTTTTGGTAATTATGCAGAACTATTTTTTTGACTTTTATGAGAGGCTTGACTTCTGGGTAATGATACACAAGCTACAAAAAAGAGCAAAAGTAGAAAAAAAATAATTGCCCCAAGTAAGGAAATAGCTGCAACTCCAAATCTCAAATGTGAACACACCTGCAAAATGCTATGAATTATTGGCCTGTGTGCAATATGCTGTCAGCTAGCACATGCCTCTTCAGATGGCAGGCTTTTTCCCCCAAGTAGGTGTCATGGTCACGAGATGCATAGCAGACATTTATTTCATAGAGCGCAGAGACTGGGGGAGTGAATGGGCCTTGGGAGGAATGAGGAATTTCCCACCAGAGACCTAGTTTCACAATAAAACATCAGGAGACACGGAGCCTAAGGAAAAGTCATATGGACATGTCATTTTATATTGTCTACAACAGTCTTCTAGCCTAAGGAGACGGCAGGAGATACCTAGGAGAGAATAGAATACTAGAGACCGTGACTGCCAGATGACAACACAGAGACACTATAAATTCCTAGAGATTTGTATTAAGCCAGATCTGCTGTTTGAATGCTCAAAACTTAATGAAGAAGTCTTTCTTAGGACAAAGAGAATTGCAGATTTTTGTGGGATTATGTTTGGGGTAATTTCATCACAAAGGGAAACAGGTAAATTCAGTCAAATAATTTTGCCACAATTGCAAAACCATTAATAAAACAGCTACAAGAAATTAGGTAAATTTTTACAAGAAGGCTTGACAAGACAATCTAAATAGTTGGAAAAAGCATGCTGCCAGAGTCCAGGAAAGGAATGGAAAAACTATTGAACTAAAAGCCTGGATAGAAACAAATAAATATAATAAACACATGGTATATAGGAAACATAAACTGAAATTAAAAAGAAAAATATGTTAAAATTATAATGGAGAAATTGATAAATATTGAACCCAAGGAGATCCAGAATAAAAATAATTGGTGTTTTTTAAGAAGAGGTTGAAACCAATGAATATGATCTGAATTAGAGATATAACAGAAGAAAACTTTTTGTGCATCTGTAAGTCAATGGTGCCTCAAGACCCTGCCAATATTGATGCAAAATGGCCAGTAGTTACACATCCTGATAAAAGTTACCTGCATTTGAAAACCAGAGGAAAAATTCAGTATATGTAGGCAAAAGAAGCAAACTGTGAGGATAGGTTGTCTTTAAACTTCTCCACAGCTTCTTTTAATATCGAAAGATAGTTGTTGAGTGATGAAATCCCTCAGATTAATACCCTGAGGAAGAGAAAACATTGTCTAAGCATTTTATATCTAGCCAAGTCTCTCTTCAAATATATAGGCAATAGCACATTCTCTATCATATAAAAAATTAATGAATATAGTAATTGCTTGCTCTTGAAACTACTTGATTACAGAAGTCATATCAAGAACTTAGAGTATTTCAAAATAGCAAAACTGGCTAAAAGGTTCAAGTGGAGACCACTGAATTTATTTAAGTGTTAAGCTAAAATATAACAATAGAGGAATTACTGTTAGGGGGATCATCTATATTTTATAGATATTGATAATTGTAATAATACAGCTGACAAAAGTAAAAACAAAGTCATGCAGGATAGGTAAGTGCAAACTTTACCATCTTTCAAATAAATCAGTACTGTATACAACATTACTTTTACCTATCGTCTATCCATTCCTTTATTTCTCTCTTATCTATCATTCTATTCTTTGTCTAGCTGTAGACATAAAGTGATATCCAAAATAATTAACATTAGCTATTAATGATTGTCATTTCTGGATGATGGGATTTGGGATCATTTTTATTTTCTTCGTATTTTTCTATACAGTATGTATTTGAATATATATCATCTTTACAAAACCAAAGTCTTTAATACCTTGCGCAACCTGGTTTTATTTTGTATAGAGTATAATGGTTAAGAGCACTTACCAATTATATTTCCTTCAACAAATTATTAAACTACTCGGTTTCTTGGTTAAATATATAATTTATAAAAATAGTAATGGTACCCTATTCCATTGGGTTCCTGTAATGATTATATGAATAAATAAAGTGCTTGATATATAATAAGTGCTGGGTAAATTTTGGCTAGTATTGTTCATGTAGCAGTAACATCAATTAATAGTAATTGTAAGTGATAATACTTAAATAGAAGATTAAAATCAGACCATATATTATCTATACTTATCTACAGATTAGTTCTTTTAGTCTTTGTTTCTCATATTAAGTTAATTATGATATTTAATTTGCTATAACTTGGGAACAAGCGTGCCCTAGCTGGTGAATAACTCATTTTAAACTCTTACTTATAATCAAGGAGCTTTCAGAGTAGGTATAGACATGTAAATAGGCAATTATAATTTAGGCCTTTGTGTATGATGCTATAAGTTTGGATTTTGTTTTAAAATATATTGAAGATTATTGAAGGGTTTTAAGCATAACAAGGCAGAGAAACTTGTCAGAAGATCATTGTATGCCAGAGGTGAAGGTGGCTAAAACTAAGCCAGTGAAATATAATGTAATAAAGAATAAAGATTGCCCTGGGTGGTGGTTCAATGGATTGGCACTGGCCTGTGAACCCAAAAGTCACTGGTTCAATTCCCAGTCAGGCCACATAACCAGGTTGCAAGCCAAGTCTCCAGCCAGGTCCGTAGCTGGAGGCAGGTGAAAGGCAACCATGCATGATGTTTCTCTCCCTTTCTTCCTCTCTCCCTGCCCTTCTCTCTAAAAATAATGAATAAAACAAATCTTAAAAAAAAAGAAATTGACAGATTAAAAGATAAAAAGGGAGAACATGGATAGGACCAGGTGAACAATTGAACTGGATGAATAATGGTACCACGTACCTGATACAGGCAATATAGTTAGAGGACTGGTGAAGGAAGAACCAATTTCATGAGGGGAGAAACAAAGAGAAATTGTTCATTGTATATACAAGATCTGTGTCGAAAGTATCAGCCACATAAACTTTTAATCATATTGACATCGGCTCGACACTTTCAGGACAGACCTTGGATTATGCCTCATCCAGTTCCAGGCTCTGAGTAGGTACCCAACAAACATTTATTATATAATGAATGAATAGTGAATTCAGTGGTGGTTGGGTTGACCTTGAGGTTCCAATGGAACAGCCAAATGGTAATAACAACCAGGCAATTAGATATTCATATCTAAAGCTTACAAAACAGATGCAGGTTAGCCATATAGCATTATGAATATTTGGTAGCTGAAGTTATGGATATATGTGAGAGATTGTGAGAAAGAGGAAGCAAAGTGAAAAGAACAGGACAGAAAATGAATCCTATTGAACCAAACCCGCTCTTTTAAGGAAAATGAGAGGACAAAAGAAGTACCTATAAAGAAATTGTGAGGTTGAAGAATTATTGAAAAAAACAAATGTTTAAAGGAGATTAAGGTGGTCAAAAATGTCAAATTCTATGATAAAACCTCATAAAATGAAGACTAAGCCTGCCTCTCTTGTGAAATGAGGAAGTTGATAAATTTTTTTGTACTTTCAAATAGATTTTTTCACACTTTTTATAAGCACACTAAAGCAGTTTCAGAATCATTATTTTGAGTTCAGTAAGAATCCAAACAGCATTATGCTTGGCATCATATTTTAGACATGGCTATTATTGCTAGATTTGTAGGATTTATTGTATCTTTGAGCTTTAAGTTACATGGTAAAGAAGTTACAAACCTCTCTCCCCTGTGTAAGTCTTAAATAATTCATGGATTCAGAACTTATTTTAATGACAAGCAGTTTTATGTTTTAATGATTTGAAGCTGTCACTAAAACTTAGATCATGTATCAGGATAAACATACTACTCATAGCACAGTTTTACTAACTTTGTATGATAGAATGCATAAACATTATCTTCCCTTAATGATAATAGTTTGGCCACTGAATCAAAAGTGATTTTTAAGAAACCAATGACTTTATAAAACTCTGTTGACTTTTTTCAGTACTTTACATGACTGCTTTTAACAAGTCAATATAAATTATTGGATATTAATTATGTCCTTCCCTAGGATCTAAAATGGAACAGGTATTATAAGTTTATAAAAATTAGGTTTATTCATGTTGAATTTTCCTTTTACATTGACTTTTTTTTTCCTGGTTTTACTTTTATTAGTATTTATTTTACGATGAATTTACTCCCAGGCCATAAGCTTTTGTTTCTTCAGTTTCTTCCAGAATATCTTTTTCTTCTGTGCAATGCCCACTTCTGGTTTAGGAACAATCTTCTTCTTTTCAGTGAGGATCATCTCAATATGGCAGGGAGAGCTCATGTAGGGGTTAATCCGCCCATCAGCTCTGTAAGTTCTACATGGCATCTTGGGAGCTTTGTTCACCTGGATGTGCTCAATGACCAGAGAATCTACATCTAAACCCTTAAATTCAGTATTACACTCTGCATTTTTAAGCATGTGCAGCAAGAACTCAGCACTCTTTTTTGGGCCACTGACCCTGTGTCCAGCCCCACTGTTTGGCTTGGGCACAACTACCAACTAACTCCCCCATGGTATCAACAGAATGGGACACACTGCTTCTTGAAAGTGACATCTTTCAGATACTTGGTGGCTTTTCAAATGTGCATACCCTTGATGGCCTGGGCAGTTTCACACGTGTTCTTAAAGTGAACATGAAGGTTCGAACCTCTTGATTTGCATGATTTTGTGGGGTTTTCAGGGTGAAGTGAATAGTGAACCATTTTCAGAGGTCACCTCTGTTCACTTACGGGAAGAGGAAGAGCTCAGGCTGCTGGGAGAATGCAGGACAACTCCCTTTCTCATTGACTTTTAATGCCTCTTTGATATGTATAAAATTTATATAAGTTGGTCTTCAAGTATGTAAAATATCAATATTACAAAAACAGCTAACACGTGTTTTGCAGGATGTAATTTTCTAATAGAATACTGTAAAACTTTAAACAAAAAATACTGTAACTAAACATTTAAGAAATACCTATTATTTATTTCCCATACATTGGGATTTTTACTTTTGCTTTTTAAATTTCATTTTGAGAAAAGCATTAGACTTACAGAAAACTGCAAAAACAGAGAGTGTGCAGAGTACAGTGAGTTCCCATATACCCATTACTCAGCTTTCCTTAATGTTCTACATAACTAAAATAAAATTATAGAAACTTCATTTTCTCAAGTCCAGTTTTTTACTTTGAAGAGTGTTATGAAGTTTTCTTCATAGGATTTTGTCCATTTCAGGTCTTTTGCCCATTTCAGGTCTTTTGCCCATTTTTAATTGGATTTTATATTGGCTTTTATAAGTTCTTTAAACATTTTAGATATTAAACCCCTTATCAGGTGTATCATTGGTGAATATTTTCTCTCATTCAGTGTGTTGTCTTTTTATTTGTTGATGATTTCCTTTGCTATGCAAAACCTTTTTAGTTTGATATAGTTCTATTTATTTCTTTTGTTTTTCTTGTCTGAAAAGATATATCAGAAAAAAATTTGCTATCAGTAATGTCTGAGATTTTCTGCCTATGTTTTCTTCTAAGAAATTTATGATTTTAAGTCTAATATTTAAGTCTTTATCCTATTTTGAATGTCTTCTTGTATGTCATAAGAAGGTGGTCTAGTTTATTTTTTGCATATACCTGTCCAGTTTTCAAACACTATTTATTGAAGAAATCATCTTTAGCCCATTGTCACGTATTGACTATAAAGGTGTAGGTTTATTTCTGGACTGTCTATTCTGTTTCATTGATCTATATATCTGTTTTTATGCCAGTACCATGCTGTTTTGGTTATTATGACCTTGGAATATAATTTGATATTAGGTAGTGTGATTCTTCCAACTTTCTTCCTCTTCTTCAAGACCACTGTTGCTGTTTGGAGCCTTTTATGGTTCCTTATAAATTTCTGGAATATTTGTTCTAGTTCTGTGAAATATGCCATTGGTATCTTGAAAGAAATTTTGTTGAATCTGTAGATTGTTTTGGGTAGTATGGACATTATAATGATGTTAATTCTTCTTGTCCATAAGCATGGTATATGCTTCCACCTATTTGTGTCTTCTCCAGTTTTTTTCTTCAGTGTCTTATAATTTTCCAACTACAAGTCTTTTACCTCTTTGGTTAAATTTATTCCTAAGTATTTTATTCTTTTTGAGGCAATTGTGAATGGTATTGTTTTCTTCATTTCCCTTTTTGATACTTCATTATTGGCATATAAATTCCTGGATTTCAGTTTTGTATCTTACTACTTTACGGAATTCATTTATCAATTCTAGTAGTGTTTTGGTGGAATCTTTAGGGTTCTATATATACAGTGTCATATCTTCTGCAAATAATGACAATTTTAGTATTTTCTTCCCATGTTGGATGCCTTTTATTTCTTCTTTTCATTTGATTGCTATGGCTAGGACTTCCAGTACTATGCTGACTACTAAGTGGCAAAAATGGATATCCTTGTCTCATTCCTGATCTTAAGGGGGATCCTTATAGTTTTTGCTCTTTGAGTATGATGTTGGCTATGGGTTTGTCCTCTTCCATTCTGATTTATTTGGGTCTCTCTCTCTCTCTCTCTCTCTCTCTCTCTCTCTCTCTCTCTCTCTCTCTCTTTCTTTCTCTCTCTGTCTCTCTCATATTCTGGTTAAAGGTTTGTCATCATCGCTTATCTTATTAAAGAGCCAACTCTTGGTTTCATTGATTTTTTGTAATGTATTTTGTTCACTATGTCATTTACTTCTGCATTGATATTTATTATTGTCATCATTCAACTTACTCTGGGCTTTGTTGTTCTTTTCTTCTTCATGTATTTTTATTGTATTTTTTCCCATTGCTATTTATTTCCCTTATACCTGCCTCCCTCCTTCAATAACAACACTGTTGCCCATGTCCATGAGTACTTTTTCCTTTTTTACTGATCCCTGTTTTTTCTAGCTCTTTTAAGTGTAGGGTTAGTTGTTTAATTTGAGGTTTTTCTTGCCATGAAATTCTCTTTAGGACTATTTTTGCTGTGTTCCATAGCTTTTGGGTTGCTGTGTGTTCATTTGTTTCCAGGTAACTTTTGATATCTTCCTTGATTTCATTGTTTACTAATGTGTTATTTAGTCTACATGTGTTTGAATATTTTTAGTTTTATTATTGTAATTTCTTGTTTTTTACCATTGTGGACAGAGCAGATGCTTGATACAATTTTAACCTTATTGAATTTTGTTAAGACTTATTTTGTTTCCTCAAATTAAACATGTGGTCGATCTTTGAGAAGGTTCCATGTGCACTTGAGAAGAATGTATATTCTACTGCTTTAAGTTGAAATGTTTCATAGATAGCAATTTAATCCACTTGATCCAGTGTGTCATTTGAAATCACCATTGTTTTGTTCACATTTTTGGTACTCTCACTTGAGGATATTTTTATTGATTTTTAGAGAGGGAGGGAGAGAAAGAAATAGGAGGGGTAGTGAGAGACAGACACAGAGACATCGATGTGAGAAACACCAATCAGAGTGACTCCTGGGGATCAAATCTGCAACCTGGTAGGTAAGTGCTTTGACTAGGGATTGAACATGAAACATTTTGGTGTACAGGATGATACTCCAGCCAACTGAGCCACACAACCAAGGCACTTCAAAATTTTTTTTATCTGGAACATCTATCTGTTGATGTCAGTGGGGTGTTAGAATCCCCTACTATGACTGTATTGCTGTGACATCTCCCGAGTATATTTAGGTGCTCCTATGTTGCATGTGTATTATAATATCCTTTGATTGAATCAACTCCTTTATTATTTTGTAGTGATTTTCTTTGCCTTTTGTTAGTGGTTTTTGTATTGATGTCTATTTTGTCTGATAAAAGTATTACTACTTCAGCTTTTTAAATAAAGATTTATTTATTATTTTAATTATTTTATTTTATTTTTTAAAAGATTTTATTATTTTTCAGAGAAAGGGTAAGGGAGAGAGGCAGAGAGGAAGTGAGACATCAATGTATGGTTGCCTTTCATCTGCCTCTTATTTATTATTTTTAGAGAGAGGAGAAAGGAGAGAGGCAGAGAGAGAGAGAGATATCAATGTGTGATTGCCTTTAACGTGCCTCCAGCTACAGACCTGGCTAGAGACCAGGCTTACAGTCTGGTTATGTGCCCTGACTGGGAATCAAACCAATGACCTTTGGGTTCACAGGGAGCCTCTTTCCACTGAGCCACCAGCCAGGGCTTACTCTAGCTTTTCCATTTGCAAGGAATATTTTTTCTATCCCTTCACTTTTAGTCTGTGTATCTTTTGTTCTGAGGTGGATCTTTGTAGATAGGATATATATGGGTCACATTTTCTTATCCATTCAGCTACCCTGTGTCTATTTTTTCTTTTTTCTTTTCCCTATGTCTTTTGATTGGAGTACTTAGTCCATTTACATTTAAGATTATTACTGATAGGTGTTTATTTATTGGTGTTTTATTCTTTACACTTTTCTATATTTCTCTCATTTTCCTTCTCTCCCTCCTCTTCCTTCTTTTTTTTTTTTTAATTTATTGTTGTTGTATTACATCCATCCCCTTTTTGCTCCCCTCTGTACCCCTCCCCACCCACCCATTCCCCCCAAAGTCAATCCCACCTGTTGTCCATGTCCATGGTTCCTTTATATTAGGTTCTTGTCTAAGCTGCTCCCCTTTCTTGCCTCTGCCTCCCCCATCCCCCCAACCTCTTTCCCCCTGACCACTGAAGGCCTATTCACTGTATTCATATATTTGGTTCTGTTTTGCTTGTTGTTAGTTTTGTTCATTATTGTCCCGTAATGGGTGAGATCATATGATATTTGTCCTTCACTGACTGGCTTATTTCACTAAGCATAATACTCTCCAGTTCCATCCATGTTGTTGCAAAGGGTACAAGTTCCTTCTTT
>PVIW01018833.1:0-10779 GCA_004026585.1 Noctilio leporinus
CCTTCAGTGGTCAGGGGAACGGGGTAGGGGGGAGGGAGAGGTAGAGGCAAAGATGGGGAGCAGCTTAGACAAGAACCTAGTATAAAGGAACCATGGACATGGACAACAGGTGGGATTGACTTTGGGGGGAATGGGTGGGTGGGTGGGGGGACAGAGGGGAGCAAAAAGGGGATGGATATAATACAACAACAATAAAATTTAAAAAAAAAAAAAAGAAGAATCTTAATTTAATTACAAAAAAAAAAAAAGAAGAAGTGATCCTGTGCCTTAAAGAGGGCTGCCAACACCCACTTTTGTCCTCATGAAATGGTCCATCCTCTAAGACACCCAACTCTACTGAGACTACCATGCTGTACAGATGTCCAAACTAGCCATGAAGACAAGTGTGGAGTTCTGAGGTACCAGACCCATGAGTGAACCCTTCTTGGGCCTCCAGCCTAGCCCAGCTTCAAGCCAACTGTAGTAAAGTGGCATCATGATGTGGCAGAAAAATCGCCCACCAAGCTTTCCCAACTTGTAGAATTATGACAGGGAAAAAAAATTATGGTTGCTTTAAGGTCCCGAGTTGTAGGGCAGTGTATTACACAGCTATGGATAACCAAAATTCATAGATTAATGTGATAATATAGTGTAGCTTGCCAAATGTGCTATAAGGATGGTGTACATGAATAACAGGAGAAGAGAAAGTTGGTAGCTCAAATAAAGGTAAGAGAATAAAAGTTAAGATGCTCTTGGTTTAGAGCTAACTTACAAAATGGGCATTATATCAAGAAAGTAGACATGAGTGAATGTCATGAATGAAAGATCCTGCCTCACTCTAGAACTAAATCCTGAGGTCCTGGAACTGCCCACCTATCTCAGTAGGTACTGGGCTCTCATATACTTCTCTCCCAAGAAAGCCCAGTGACTTCTTTAAAAAAAAAAAAGAAAGGTGGGGGGTATCTATAAATTTTGGATCTTGGGGAGGGAAAGGCATGACAGACACACCTTGTTAACGAGGAATTTAGTAGCACCAAACAGAAAGACATTGAATGCTAAAACCTGTGAATACTGGAAACAGATAAAGTGAATAAAATATCTTGAATCCATAAGTCTGAGAGAAAAGACTCAGGTCAGATATTAAGGTTTGGACCTAATCTGTTCACTGCAAGTCTGCAAATAGAGGCAAATGGGCAAGAAAGGGGGCTGAGCACTGATCCCTACTTGGGACACTGGCAGAGGTCAATGAAGACCCAACTTCGGAAAAATTAATGACACTGAGAGAAGGACCTGGAAGTCACTGTTCAGTCTAGAGATAAGTTCAGCTTCCCTTAACCATGGCCTTGTCACGCTGTGTCAATACTGTGGGTTTAAGTAAGGCAGTCTCCCTCATTCTGAAAACACAGATTCTGAAATTACAGCTTTAATCCGCAGGAAAGCACTTCTTGGGAAGGTCACCATGTAGGCCTGGGAGGGTGAGCTGTAGGTGGGACATCGCTGCATAATATTCTTTTCCAAGGCTAGGCAGTGATGTGAAGGCTGGTGGACCTGAGCTTCATCCAAAGATAATCTGACTTTCATTTCAGTGTTTCTCTTCAACTTTGCCTCATTTCAGGGTCTCATTTCAACTATTTTCTGTATGTACATCATAACTCACTGGCTCCTCTTCAACACAATGTTTAACTTGGTAATGACCACAAATGGAGGATAATTTTCCATGAGATATATTCCATCAAAAAGCAATGAAATAAGTCAATGTTATATTACTCCTCATATAAATCCATTCTATGACCTAGTTAATGCTCAGCTTCAAAATCTTCATCTTCTTCAGTGTGAGTCTAATAAATGCTTGCTTGTGATTGTCAAAGGCACACCTGAATTTTTCTTTAGATGACATCTGTGGTGTCTCCCTGACCATTATTATTTAATACCCTGATTAGAAAGGAGATTCTCAAAGGAGCAGACAATCTCAATTTGTCCTCTAACAGGTGAAAAACTTAACCATTCAATGAAAAAGAGCCAAGCAATGACCTTGGCACTTTTTCTTCTCCTCATCGTGTCTCTCTTGGTTAGACTATTAAAGAATTAACAACAACAAAAAGGATGAACAAGAAAGTTATATGCTAGCATTCTCTAAGGAAATTCAGGTAGCCCTTAACAGGAAATGGGCTTACCCAAGTTTGCTGTCTTCTATGGACAGCAACTCTACAACACAGGGAGTTTGGACAATGGTTCTTGCTTTATCAACCCCTCTCCTTCTCCATTTTTAATATTTGGTGAAAAATATGGAAATTCAGAAAACAGAGGAAATTAGAGAACCATGAGAGGAAGTAGAGCCAAATGAAAGGAAATTGCGTGTTGGAGATAAATGCACACAGGTTCAAATTCTAGTCCTGCTGCTTCCTAGCTGTGTGTATTTCTTTCAACATCTCTGAGCCTCACTGCTCTCCTCAGTGAAGAAGTAATATTTATTTGCAGAACTGCTTTTAGAATAAATCCTTTCTTGAAACGTTCTGCCTTCAGTAAATGGAGCTGCCGTTATTATGATAATGGTAACTGACATTAAGGCTGTGATACAGCCTTATTGACCACCAATTAGCTGTAGGATTATAACCTCTATATTCTCCAAATACCTCCAGTGATTTCTACATTTCCTTCCTTCCTTCCTCCACTCCCTAATGCCTCATACCCTACATTATCTATGCTATTTTTCTACACATCAAAGATCAGAATTATTTTGAACAAAGTCAACAGAAAGTATATATTTAGAAACATACATTATCTATTTAGTGAGGAGATTAATACTAGTCAAAGTCATAAGTGCCTTATAACATTTCTTGCTTTTTTAAAATAAGAGACATTTTTTTTGTTGTTGTATTACATTTGTCCCATTTTCCCCCCATTGCTCTCCCCTGTCCCACTCACTTTATCCCCTCTCCCACAGTTAATCCCCACATGTTGTCCATGTCTATGTGTCATTTATACTAGTTCCTTGACCTTATAACACTTCTAAAGAGCAATTTGTTGATATGCATTAAATGCCTTTAAAAGTATGTGCTGCCCTGGCTGGTGGCTCAATGGAAAGGTACCAGCCTACAAACCTTAAGGTTGCTGGTTCAATTCCCAGCCAGGGCACATAACCAGGTTGCAAGCCAGGTCTCCAGCCAGATCCGTAGCTGGAGGCAGGTGAAAGGCAACCATACATCAACATCTCTTTCCCTCTCTGCCTCTCTCCCTTTCCCTCTCTCTAAAAATAATAAATAAAATCTTTTAAAAAATTGTTTTAAATAAATAAAAGTATATGCCATTTGACATAGTCATTTTATTTTTAAGGGGTTTAGGCTAAAGAAACATTAGTATATATGCATAATCATTAAGTTATAACATCATTTTCACAACTTTTCTCAATAATTATGGTAGCCATATTCTTTGTTGCCCAAACTGGAACACTTTTGAGGCAAAAACAAAATGATATTAATCATTAAACCAGGGATAATAGGTGTCTAGCAATAGTGCAAAATGAAATCGATCTAAATGTCCAGCAGGGAGAATTTGTAAAATAAAAACTATGTAACTTTTAAACAATATATTAAAAAAGAATTTAATCATATGGAAACATATATCTGATATATTAACTTAAAAAGTCATATTACAAATATGCATAACATGGTCACACTAAAATGTACACTCATATGACCTCCACAACACTGGTACAGATGATCTAATGGCAACAGTTGTTATTCTTGAATGGCAGGAATTTGGACTATTTTTATTCATCTGTATTTTCCAAAATTTCTATAATAAACATGTATTCCATTTTCTATTTCATAAAAAGTTACTTACAATTTCCTATAGCCAAATGTTGTTTTAAAAACTCTTGTCTCAGATTGTAACCTGTTCTCCAAAGCCTGGGGTAAATATTCTAAGATTCTGAGCCTTTCATGGCTGAAATATGGATAAGCTCAACCTCACTTCAGCATTCGCAACCTTTTGTCCACAAATATTAGTAATAAAAATTCTTTCTGACCTAGGTGACACAATAAAGCCATAAAATCACATCCTATTACAATCCCAGATTCTGGCCTTTAAAAAATATCCCCAATGTTTCTCCCTCCCAATACCCCACCCCATATGGCAAGCATTAAAAAGACACTTTGCAAAGCTCAAATAGGTGATTACCTGTGTTACCCAATCTATGCAGGTATAAAGTCAACCTATTTTATGGCTCTTTTCCATCCTCTACAGAATCCTCTTGACTGTGAAAGCATAGATTATAGATTTGGAATTACAAATCTGCCATGGCCACCACTGCAGGAATCTGGAGGTGGTGACCTTATAAAGCACTGACAGGAATCTATTTGTAACCTTCTGGTCCCTGTGAAATGCCCAAAGTGAAGAAATAAGCACACACCGCTGAGGCTGCTTCCAGCTTAATTGAACAAGATGCCATAAAAAACATGCAAGGGCTTTGCATCCAGGTGGCAAGCTTAGAAATGAAGTTTCTAATAAAAGGAATGAGAAAAAATAAGAAGAGCATCCTTCAGTATAAGAAGCTTCAAACCTCCCTAATTTTCACAACTCCTGCAGAACATTCAACTTCATATTGAGAATTTGGAGAAAGAATTCATCTCAGATCCACTCTATAATGTGCAGCTCACCCATAATTTGAAGAGTTAAGAATAAAGCACTGAGCAAGGCTAGCTAAGAAACCAGAGTTCAAACGCCTAGACAAACGAGAGAAAATGTAAAACAAACCAAAAAGGGCTACTAAGCACTCTTTAAAACACAAAATAATCAGATAAACTCCAGGACAAGCCAGCACTGGCTGCAGTCCAAATTAACCCAATACCAAAGTCCTTACGTCCCCACGTAAGTCACTCTTTCTGGGAAAGGCTCCATCATTTTCTTATTAGCACCGGCTGGAAACCTCCCAAGCATCTCTGGCTCCTGCTTCCTCAATGCAGCCTCCAGAAGGTGCCAAATCTTGCTAATTCTAGCCTGATAACTCCTCTCCCTACCTCCTGTCCCTGTCTTGTTACCACTTAAGGTAATGACCTCCAAACTGATTTCCCATGTTGTTTCCACTCCAGCCCCAATCCACCCCACACCACACTGCTATGCCTGTATTCTTTTTGTTGTGGTGGTAAACAACACATCATATGAAAGTTTTCATCTTAATCATTTTTAGCTGTACAGTACAGTAGTGTTAAGTATGTTCACATTTTTGTGAAATAGATCTCCAGAAGTTTTTCATCTAGAAAATCTGAAGCTGCATTCCCATTTAACAACTCCCTTTTCCTCCTTTCACCTAATTCCTGGCAACCACCATTCTACTTTTTGTTTTTATGAATTTGACTACTTTAGATCTCTTATATAAGTGGAATAATACAGTACCTGTTATTTTGCAACTGGCTTATTCCACTTAGCATAATGTTCTCAAGGTTCTTTTATATTGTAGCATGTGACAGATTTTCCTTCTTTTTTAAGGCTGAATAATATTCCACTATATGTACATACCATATTTTGTTTATCTATTGATGGATGTTTGGGTTGCTACCTCTTGGCTATTGTGAATGGTGATGCCCTGTTTTTGAAATTGAAAACAAGGCCCTGTTTTCAATTATTTTGTTTATATACCCAGAAATGGCATTTCTAGACCATATGGTCATTCTATTTTTAATTTTTGAGGAAGCTCCCTAGTATTTTCCATATTGGTTGTACTGCTTTACTTTTTCACCAACAGTGCACAAGTGTTCTAATTTCTCCATATCCTTAACAGCACTTGTTACTTTCTTTTTTAAAAGTAGACATCCTCATATATGTGAGGTGTTACTGCAATTTTGAGTTGCATTACTCATTAGAGTAATTAGATTAGTGATGTTGATCATTACATCTATATTTTCATTCCCTATCTCTGGTCAAACCACTTCCCTTTTTAGAGGCTACCTAACAAATAAAGATACAAACCCATTCAAAGTCTTCCAGAATTTCGCCACATCCATCTTATTTTATATTCTCTGATTCCACAAACCTTCCATGCCAGCCCCATTCAATGTCTCATCATCTTCCAAACAGGTCCCAAGCTTTCTTTTCCTCTTGCAAATGTATTAGGTTGGCCAAAAAGTTCATTTGGTTTTTCTCCATAAGATAGTTCTAGTAATGCTTAGTTGTCTTTAACTTCATTCTAACAATTTTGCTAGACTGTATTGCAACAACTGTCATATCAGTGTGCATTTCAAAAAATGTATCAAAACTGGTGAATTCTTAAAAAGATTCTATTATGTTTAGAGAGAGGGGAAGGGAGGGAGGCAGAAAGGAAGAGAAATATCAATGCATGGTTGCCTTTCACCTGCCTTCAGCTGGGGACCTGGCTAGAGACCTGGCTTACAACCTGATTATGTGCCCTGGCTGGGAATCGAACCAGTGACCTTTGGGTTTGCAGGCTGGTGTCTATTCACTGAGCCACCAGCCAGGTTGTCAAAATTGGTGAATTTTTATGTAGCCATTTAAATAACGAAGATGGAAGAAAATAAGCAACATTTTTGGCATATTATGCTTTATTATTTCAAGGAAGGTAAAAATGCAACTGAAATGCAAAAAAGATTCATGGCGTGTATGGAGAAGGTGCTGTGACTGATATCAAATGTGTCAGAAGTGATTTGTGAAGTTTCATTCTGGAGATTTCTCACTGGACAATGCCCCATGGTCAGGTAGACTAGTTGAAGTTGATTATTAATCAAATCAAGACATTAATGGAGAACAATCAATATTATACCATGTGGGATATAGCCAACATACTCAAAATATTGAAATCAATACAGTTACTGGTGGAAATGAAAAATGTTTCTTTTATTTTACAGAAAAAAACACACACAAACTTTTTGGTCAACCCAGTATTTATGGCTCAAATACCATCTCTTATATCACAGTGCCTGGAATACTGGAGGCCTTCAGTAAATAGTTATTGATAAAAGGACTCAACATTTTAATGTGTAACCAATTAGTTAAGCCCATCAAAATGTTTACAATTTCAAATCAATAACACTGCTCTCTCGTGTGTGTGTTGGAAGAAGGGGGGATGGGAATGGGGAAAGATAACAGTTGTTGTTTTTGAGACATCCAGTCTCATCCTAATTCTCCTGACCAAATTAATTAAGTTCCAACTTTAAAAAAAAATTGTTTTTGAATGCCAAGTACAGTCTACATGTGGTAATTGTACAGCAATCCGGCTGTTGCATTTACTCTTCTAGTACCCACAAGCTGATGTTTAAATACTTCTTTCTTTCCAAATATTAACCACATACAGCTGGTCATTTGGGTTCTGGAACAATGTTTGATACAGCACATTTCAAATACAATTCTGGAAAAATATTCAATTACTCCGTTTTTATTTTACTCACTAAATGGTAGCTCTCCTCTCAAGTTTAATTAAACTCACTTGAAATTAGAATTCACAAGAATGAATTTCATTTAGGCTTCCTGGAAGATGTCAAGCACCAGCTAATTGGCCTTAAAGCTGCACAACCATGAGATTCTTCCCAGCTGAGCTCTCTCCATCTTTGCCACGTTGCTGTTCTTGTTAGATAGCACCGATTAGGTAGCTCATCCAGTACTGGGAGCCAACCAACAGTTTTATAACATGGGACAAAATGCATTAGATGTAGATTTTAAATTAATTTTTGCATCCTACAGAGAGCTTCAGCATGGGTTCAGCAACAGACTATATGCTGTGGCCTGAAAATTCTCTCTCGTTTGAATGAGTGGACAACTTTGCTGGATAATTCAACAAACATTTACCAAGAACCTACCCTGTGACAGGCAGTATGCCAGACACTCCAGCTATTCAGCAAGCTTTTATTAAATTCCTCCTATTTGCTAGGCATTTTCCCAGGGGTCAGGGATTCCAATTCACATAGATATGATTGCTCTCCTCAAAGAACCTGGGAAATGTTTCAGATGTGTGCTTGGTGCCTGGGGAAAACATAGTCTTTGTGTTCCACAGTTTGTAGTTTGATAAGAGTCACTGTTAAGCTGAGTTCCAATTAATTCAGATTTTCTAGAATAGTCAGGTTACAAATACTTGGTTTATACCCAATTATGTATGAGACAGTGTCCCAATTATTAACACGGTTAATGCAAAGGAACAGAATAAACTGCCTCCTATTTGTGTAGGTTATGGTCATCATTTTAAATTTGTAAACATATTCAGATTAACTCTCTATTTTGTAAATCATGCTGTCAAATACCTTTATAGAGAGTGAGAACTCTAATCAGTATTTATTAACCAGCCATTATGCCATCAATTCTTTGTGAGACAAAGAAGATGAAAGGAGAAACGCAATTCACATATATTAATTAGCTGCATTGCATTATATTTGCTATTTTCTTCTACATCAGTGGTTTACAAAGATCCAGAACATAAATATTTTAAGCTTTATAGGCCATATGGTCTCTATTGCAACAAGTCAATGCTGCCATTGTAGTATGGGTGTGGCTATGTTCCAATAAAACTATTACAAAAAGAGTTGAAGAGCCAGATTTGGCCCTTGGCCATGCTTGCTAACCTTGTTTTATACAATCTCCCATCTCTGTCCTTTGGTCCTGCTAAATGCTCTACCTGGGAAGCTCTGAGCCCTCATCTGTATTCCTTCTATCTGTGCCATAAAGGTGTACTCTAGTCCTTCCTCTCCTTCTGATTCAAGGTCAAGAAATCTTCAAATAAATAATAACTAGCTGTTTCATAGCACTTCTACTTTTTCATAAATGTTCTCTCTTACAACAACCTTTCAAAATAAACAATGCAAGTATTATCATTCCCCCTGGGTTTATAAGAAACTAAAGTGTAGGTTGGAGGACCAAAGGCAGAGCAGAAGGAAAAGGGACCAAAGAGGTGACGGTTCTTCCCACCACACCCTGAATCAGATGTGGGCATTGAATCCCACTTTCCCAGAAGTGGCTGCAGAGGCTGGCAGCAAGAGCTGGGAAGGGTAGGGCAGTGAGGGCCTCTATGGCAGATTCAACCTCTCCCTTCTCCCCACAAATGACTGTCTTAGGGCATCACAGCCATCCTATGCAACTGGAAATTGGTCACTTTGTGTTTGTTTTTCTCAGTGATACTGAGGCCATCCCTACCTCGCTTCTGTTTGCCCACGTTCTCAGTTCCCTGGGATTATATTCCTTCATCAAACATTACAACATAAACTTTGCCTCAGACTTTCTTTTCTAGGGATTTTGAGCTAAAAAATAAAAAGATGGGACTTGGAGACCCTCAGTCTAAGACTTTAAAGTTGGTGTGCTCAATATTGGGAGAGAATTCCCCATGAGTCTTTTCACAGAAGATAAGGCCCTAGTGGGTCAAAAAAAAAGGACTTTCTTCTGCCAGCATTTATAAAAATGTGTCAGGCTAAATCGTAGATTCACAACTAGAGTATAATCTTAGTCTTCACAGGTCTCAACATGCACCTGTCTGAAAAAAGAAGGACCCCACTGCTGGTGGTAACTGATTGTATCAATGCCTGGCAAACGGTGGATCACAGTTAGCAAAGCTTTCACTTGCCATTGGTTGAGATGAGGTGCCGATGAAGTGCAAGACATTGGAAGGTCAAATGGCTGAATCCTTGGAATGACAGGTGATAATAATAATTAAAAAGGTGGTAGTGTGGAATAATTACTGTGGAAGGCACTCGAGGCTTGGCAAAAAGAATTCAGTCATCTAATCGCCAGCTTTACGCATGTTTCGAAAGTATTAAACTTCAATGTCATTTTTAAAAAGACTCTCATCTTCTACAACTGCAGGGCAGACTGTGCTGAAAATCAAGCCCAGGATGTGACTTTTTTTTCACATGCCACATATTTGCAAAGGAGATTAAATGTGCAGCCTTAAACAGTCTCCTATGCCAAAATCAGAGCCCTAATGGGGTAAGAGGGAGACTGTGAAACCTGGATGTGGACATTTTTGTGTTTAGCCTGGGAAATGTGGACCCTTGGGCCCGCAGAAGTAGCCTCTCCCCATTGCCAGAAGAAAATAGTTCTCTCCCTCCTCCCACTATGAACTTGCCTGGAGGTCATGGACTGACCTCACCTGAAACATGTGATGGCAAAATGGCATTTATTCTCCTCGAGACCTGATTGCCACTACTCCTCATGACCTCCAGACCAATAACCAGGCCCAAGACATACCACAATGTGAGTAGAAATATACAGGCCATGTTCTGTGAAGTAGCAGGCTACACATGAAGGAATTGTAGGACTTTGAACATGCACAGATATGAATCTTGAGGGTAAGAGACCACAGGGCAGAGGAAAAGGAAAGATAGTGGATAGTGATTGATATGATGGCACTCATCCCAGACTTGAGATTCAGTGAGATGATAAGAGCACCTGAAGCCAATCCTAATGCAGTGCCAAGATGACTCCTAGAAATATGGGCATACTGAAGGCCTATCATTGGGTGGAGGCATTGGAACTTTTCTGGCATGGTTCTGAAGAAGGGCAGAAGACTCAGAGATGTGAAACTGTTAAAATAGATTTAATTGTGTAAAACCTGAGACTCTGTTCATAGCAGCACTATTTACAATAGCCAAGTGCTGGAAACAGCCTAATGCCCATCAGTGGATGATTGGATCAAAAAACTTTGGTACATTTACACAATGGAATACTATACAGCAGAAAGAAAGAAGGAACTTGTACCCTTTGCAACAACATGGATGGAACTGGAGAGTATTATGCTTAGTGAAATAAGCCAGTCAGTGAAGGACAAATACCATATGATCTCACCCATTACAGGACAATAATGAACAA
>PVIW01018834.1:0-10777 GCA_004026585.1 Noctilio leporinus
TTGAGTTTATTTTGGTGTATGGTGTAAGTTGGTGGTTTAGTTTTATCTTTTTGCATGTTGCTGTCCAGTTCTCCCAACACCATTTGTTGAAGAGACTGTTTTTACTCCATTGGATGTTCCTTCCCCCTTTGTCAAATATGAGTTGACCATAGAGTCCTGGGTTAATTTCTGGGCTCTCTATTCTGTTCCATTGATCTGTGTTTTGACAATTTTGTAGCATTATTAGTTAGGTTTGGGAAGGTTTGGTTGTGTGTGAACAAAAAAATGATCAGACATTCATTCAATCAAGAGGCCAAATAATGTTATCAAATTACTTTAAATAGTTGTGGTTTAAAACAAATAAATTGTAGAAAAAGTATTTCATTTTTGAGGATGTATAAAAGCAAATTACTTAGTGTATTAGTCAGGATTCTTAGTTGCAAGCAATAGAAACTGACTTTGGTAAATTAATCAGAAGAGGAAGAATATTGAGTATTTTATAGGAGTAAGACTAAAGAGTCAATCAAGAAGCAGGTAGCTAGCTGGGCAATCAGAGTCAAGCTTACTGTCAAAAATAATCTGGCTAAAATGTCATGAGGACTCATACATATATCAGGGATCTAAGAATCCAGGGTGAGAACATATACTTGGACAAGACTAGTCCATGTGGCCAATACTCCACCCAGGTAGCAATTAGGGGTGGTCTTTCCAGCTTCTATATTGGGAAGGAGTGTTGTGCTTTCCATAACAACTTGTAATGAGAAATTCCTTCAAAATTAGAAGAGTGTTAGAGTGTTTGAATCAGGGTAGCCCTAAAATAAGTGAAATATTTACTTCACCCTGCAGCTTTGACCCTCTCTCTCTATCTACCTATGAAATGTGAGTAATGAAACATATATATTTTTATGTGTAAATTGTATGTGTGTGTGTGTGTAATTCCAGTGAAGGAAAATGTCTGTGCTTCTATGAAGGGAGTTGTTCTGAGTAGGCAGTTTGCCCCTGGGATACTGGCTGTTACCCTGGGTGTGACATCTATTGGAATCTCACTTTGGTGAATGGTGCCAGCTGCATGCATGCTCTGCAGTGGTACAGCAAAACAAGTCCTAGTGAAATAGTTTTTGAGTCTGTACATTGCCCCTTCTTTCCTACCATTTTAACCATTCCAAACAAGCAGTGATGTGGCTGGAGAAGGATGCTATCCACTATTGAGTAAGTCTTCAGAACATCCCATCCAGTTGATGAGTAACCATGTAGAGCGGAGATATTCTGAAACTCTTGAATTATTCTGAAAAGATAATCCACGTCTCTTTTCCAAAAAGATTCTTCCTAGTTTTTTTAGTTCTAAATCACTATTTGGCTAATGTACTAACCAGTGTTGAATCAGTGCCTCCCTCTCTCTTGCCACCTCTCGGTCCAGGAAATGTGAGGAATGAAATATACAGCTTGAACTTCTGTTTGCTGTGGAATGTCATCCTCCACTGTCCTCCAGAGCCACTGCAATGTTTGGCTGGTGCTGCAAGGCCATGCAGAGCTGTTTCCTCCCAGTCAGTGTTTGATCATGAAGTTCCCCTGAAAATAGGGATGAAGTTTAAAGTGACAAAATGGTAAGATGAGGCACGGTAGGGGTGGGCCCTCCAGGTTTGCTAGATGACAGAGTACAAAGCTCATGCAAGATGCTTCCAGTAATTCCCAGGTAATTATGGACAACTCAGGATACATAGCTTCCCAGTGTCTCAGTTAGGAATGCTTCAGTATGCAAGTAACAGAGACCACCAAATGGTGACTTAAGCACATGGGCTTCATTTCCCTTGTGGAAAGGAATTGGGAGACAGGCACTGTCTTTTGGGGGTTTTTTAGTGTGTGTGTGTGTGTGTGTTTGCCTGGCATCACAGTGAGTCAGGGCCACTGCCTTCCAGTTCTTTTGGATTTTTTCTTTTTGCTATTAAAATAGACCCTTCATCCTGAATAAAGTGTAGAGCCTTCCTTCCAGACATCCATATTCCAGACGGGAGGAACTGGAGAAAGAGGAGGTCAGCCTCTCCTTACATCAGGAGAGGAGCAACTTCACCAGATGCCCCAGAGACTCCTGCTTTGATCTCAATAGACACACTGTGACATAGGCCACCCATACATATACCTACAGTTGCAGAAGTGACTGCCAATTTGAAAATGTAGCTTTTCTAGTTCTACTAATGGTACAGATGTTGGAGTAAGAGTTGAGACACTGGAATTAGCTGGGCCATTGACCTAGTGATGATAGTCAGGCAGTTAGTTTCCACAGGGCCTTGTGATAAATTAAGAGCTGTTTCTTGGAAGAAAAGTAATTACGAGTGATAGAATTAGTGTTTCTCCTTGGGGCTCATCATGGGCTTGAGACAGCTGCCCAATCTGCTGCAGATACTTTGCCCTCCAGTGATTCTGCCAAATTTCAGAAGTTGATTGACCCAGTTGTTTGAAATGCAGCTGATCACTGGAAAGTTATCTTTTCCCCTGGATACCACTAAAAATTGGGAGTAATTTGGAAAGACAGTAAATGAGACAGAGTAAGTCATTCAGAAGTTATGGAATGTATTGCCTCCAAAATGAACGTTCATCATCTTGGAGTGCTGATTTTAGATGCTTGCCCTTCACCTGGGAGCAGTAGCCTGGTATGCCCCAGAACACTAGACTCTGCTGCTTTCCTGGGTCAAAACCATGTATGTTCATGACATTCATCTCCCACCCTCTGGCACATCTGTTTTCTGTCATCTAGCATATTTGCTGCTCTTTATTTGGCAGGTTTAGCACATGATTTGATTGATATAACAAGGTCATAAGCCTCCAAGTTTTCTTCTCTATTCAATGGGTCCAGAAGCCCCAGACAGCAATCATTCCAGGTGCTAACTATAAGTATACATATTCTCTTGAGGAAGTAGGAGAATATTCATAGGAGACATAGGGGGTCCCATTTCGACAACTGGGAAGACAACTGAGGTCTATGATCTATTTTTCAATAATCTCCATAATGGCTTCATTTGGACCAAGAGATAACAATTTTCATGGTTCTATTGGGACATATTTTATACATTATATAATTCACCTACTTCAAATGTACAATTCAATACTATTTAATAAGTTTACCAAGTTGTGTAACATCATCAAATCAGTTTTAGAGCTTTTCCATCATTCTAATGTCTTTCTTGCACACAATAAGAGAGGTCTTACTAAAGTGGTGAAAATGTCATTAAATAGACTTTCAAAGTATTTAAAAAGAATTGCATTATATCTTTCTTATCAATGAATTATCATAATTTATTTAATTATAATTAAATTTAGATTGTTTAATATTTTGTAGTAATAGACAATGATATAATAAACATTAAAGTGTAAATTATTATGTGCATTTTTAATATACACCTATAATAAATTTCTGAATATGGAATTAACAGGTATTAATATTTTTAAGCAAAAGCATTTAGAAGTTTTAAAAGGTATAGAAGAATCTTTTCTAACTACAGTTGGCAAAAGTGTCAAGAGAACAATTATTTTTAGTGACGGCTCACAAATATTGTGATAAAGAAGGAACAGCCTTGTACCCACGGGCTCTAATATGTACTACAGATACCTCTGGAAGCTTACCTCTGAGCTGGTACCTCTGCTACTAGGAAATCAATTCTATAGAAACTGCCTGTTAAAAATTTAAAACCTAACTGTTCCTAAAATGTTGAAGCAAATTGGCACACAAGTGATCTGAAGTCTGGGCCAGCAGGGCAGCTATGATTTCTTTTCCTTACTTTTTCTGTTGTGTCTAGTGTTCTACTTTTAGAAGATCAAGCCATAAGGACTCTAACCCTAGCTGCTTTGTGAGCAACCTGGAAACAACTGGGCCAGCAGAGCACTCTAAGGTTACATTAATAGTTCTCACCTGGCAGACCCTCACATTGACCTCTCAATGAACCTGAGAAAACACTCTTCAGTTTCTCACTGTGAATCAAAGAAATGCCAGGCCAGAATTCAGACCCTGTGATTCTCTAGTTGTTCCCTAATACAACATTTCACCACCACTACCAAGTGGATAGATTTGAAGTCTTCAAATTAAAAAACCAAACTCACAGCAAGACAATTTGAGTAACATTTAGTATGTCAATGGGTACTTTTCTTCTGCTTTGCTATTTTCCAGCAAAATTCTGAGCAAGAGTATAAAACGTTTGACATTCATGGCAATAAACTGGTAGTGTGAATGATTCTAGCCAGGTTTACTTCTCAAGGAAAAGGGAAAGAACAGTCTTTGTTTTTCAAAGCTTTTTTTACTTTTAAGTATATTTTATTGTTATGCTATTACAGTTACCCCAATTTCTTTACCCTTAGCTCCCCTCCACCCAGTATCCCCTTCTCTCCAGCAAACTTACCCCATTAGTTCATGTCCATGGATCAGGAATATAAATTCCCTGATTTTGCCCTTTCCTATATTATTAACTTCTATTTTGTACCTACCAATTGTGCTTCCTTATCCCTGCACCATTTTCCCATTTGTTCCCCTTCCCCTTGCTAGTTGATAACCCTCCAAATATCTCCATACCTATGATTCTGATCCTATTCTGGTTATTTGCTTAGTTTTATTTTTGTTTTTAAATTTGGTTCTGTTGTTGATAGTTGTGTTTGTTGTAATTTTAATGTTTATAGTTTTGATATTATTTTTCTTAAATAAATCCCATTAACACTTAATATATTAAGGGCTTGGTGATGATGAGCTCCTTTATCTTTACCTTGTCTGTGAAGCGCTTTGTATGCTCTTCCATTCTAAATGACATCTTTGCTGGGTAGCTTAATCTGGGTTGTAGGCCCTTGCTTTTCATCACTTTGAATACTTATTGGCAGTTCTTTCTTGCCTGCAAAGTTTTATTGAGAAATCAGCTGATAGTCTTATAGGAACCTCTTTGTAGGTAACTCTCTTTTTTTTCTCTTGCTGCTTTTAAAAGTCTCTCTGTATCTTTAACCTTTTGGCATTTTAATTATGATGTGTCTAGGTGTGTTCCTCTTTGGGTCCAACTTGTTTGGGACTATCTGTGCTTTCTGGACTTGTCTGTATATTTCCTTTGTCAAATTAGGGAAGTTTCTTTATTTTTTCATGTAAGTTTTCAATTTCTTGCTCTTCCTCTTCTCTTTCTGGCACCCCTATGATTCAGATGTTGGCAGGCTTAAAGTTGTCCCACAGGTTCCTAAGTCTCTCCTAGGTTTTTTCAATTCTTATTTCTTCATTCTGTATTGGTTGACTGTATATTTCTTCTTTATATTCCAAATCATTGATTTGAGACCCAGTTTACTTCCCTTCACTATTGGTTTTGTGGGGATTTTCCTTCATTTCACTTAGCATAGCCTTCATTTCTTCCCTTCTGTGTTTGCCATACTCAAGCATATCTGTCAAGTCTGTGAGCATCTTTATCACCAGTGTTTTGAACTCTGCATCTGTTAGGTTTGAACCTTGATTTGTTCCATGTTTTGGGCCATAGTTCTCTGTCTTCTCAACTTGACAGGCTCCTGTGGTTGCCTCTATGTTTTAGGTACAGCTACCACACTCATTACATTTAAGAAGTGGAGACTTGGGTATTCATCAGGTTGGGGTGACCCATTTCACCATGTTGTGGTGCTATATGTAGGGAAGGAGCCGAAGAGGGAACAATGCTGCTTGCCCAGCACTCACCCCTTTTCCAGGCACTTCTCTTGCTTCCTGTGTGGGACTGGCACCCCTCTAGACGTTGCCATACCTATGGTTCCCAGAGTGATTGGGATTATGACTATGGGGGCCTTCTAAACAAATGGATTCAGCAGAGAGACCAGCAGTTTCTTTCTCCACTCCAACACCCACTGATTTTCAGTCAGAAGCAATGAGGCTTTATTTTCCTCAGCACTGGAATCGTGAGCTGTGAGGTCTGGTCTGATACTGGGATGGCTCCCTAGATGTCCCTCTCTACTTTTTAAAATGTGTAACTAGGTCTTGAAGATGGCGACAGAGTAGAGAGCAGTGCTGATGGTGTTCTCGAGTACCAAAGCAGCTAGAGGACAAGATAGGGAGCGTGAGACGTCTTCAGGACCCTGAGAATTGGAGTGGTCAGCATCTGGACATAGGGGAGCACAGCCCAGAGGCAAAGGAGGCCAGCAGGACAGTAGGTGAGGCATTCCCGACCGACCGGCCTGTGGGCCGAGGTCGGCTCTGGGCAGGGGCGGCTCTGCCCAGAGGGGTGCATTTGACTGAGGCCAGCTCCGGGCTCACTGGCGACTAGAAATCTCAACAGTGAGGTGCAGGCAGTGAGGGCAAACACCATAGGGAATGCAGAATTGAACTCTTGCAGGGGAGGGACTGTGTGAGAGACTCACTCCAGCAACAGGGAGAGGAGGCTCCTCACAGGGCTAGAGGCAGAGGAGAAGAGTCCTGCGGGAAGCCGGAGCAGGGGAGTGGGGAAGTGCACCGGCCAGAGTGGCGAGAGGGCTGAAAAAGGTGCTGCTGGGCCACCGGGGAAACAGCAGCTAGAAGCCCCTGTGAGGCGGGAGGCCCAGCCCTGCAAAACCACACAGGCCCCCAGGCTCCACGGAAACTCCAAACGGCAAGCCAGCGAGCTGGGAACTAGTAGCGGGGGCAACTGACCCGCCGTTGCCAGAGACAAAGGCCCCACCGTCTATGCCTGGGAGGGGCTCATCACAGAGGCAGCGTAAAGGACTCCACGGAGAAATGGTTGGCTTGGAGGATTGGTGCCCGCCCCAGAAAAGCGGGGCAGTGTAGGCGGACCCTGGACAGTGTTGACAGACAGGGGCGGCCTCCTCCCTGAACTGCGGGGGTGGGGCCAGTCATCACAGGGACCTGCAAAGATGTGGGCTTCCCTGCAGGGGTCTGGGTGCTCCTCATGAGCAGGATTCTCCACCAGGATTGGGAGGGGGCACCCTGCGGGCTCCAGAATACCGGCAGCCCTAAAACCCAGCTAGGCTGTGGAAGGCCCAGCCTACCTGGGGACGAACACTCAGAATGAGCCCTGACTGTGACAATCAGAGGCCCTGCCATGCACCAAGACCGGCTAGAATATAGACTGCAAAGTCCTGACCAAGAAAAAGAGGCAGCCTCAGGAAAGGGATTGCTACTAATCTCAAGCACCTGAGTTATACTGAGAGCAATATGAACTATTAATCCCAAACATATCCTTTGCAAAAGTTACTTCTCACATATTCTCAATCCCCCCCATACCTCAAACCACCTAAAAACCAAAGACCCTCCCGCCTACTCTTGAATTAAAGTCTACTCACTCTGTGGCTACAACACAGTCCCAGTCCTCAATCTAAGTATTCCTCCCTTCCCCAGCCATCTAAACCCTTTCTTTATTCTTTTCTTCCTTCCTTTTTTTTCTTTTTTCTTTTCCATTTCTTCCTGGTAAAGCCCACAGGTTCTGGCTCCACCTGGACCAATCAGAAATCATAAAGGGGGAACAGAGACCTAAACCCTTCCTCTATTAATACTGATTTCTCTTTGTCTTGTGACTTTCTTGCCCCCCCCACCCCACTTTTTTCTTCCTTTTTTTTTCCTTTTCTCCCTGATAAAGCCCACTGGTCTTGGCTCCACTTGGACTAAACAGAGACCATAAAGGGTGAACAGACACCTAAACCCTTTCTTTGTTAATATTGATTTCTCTTTCTCTTGTGACTTTCTCCCTTCTTTTTTTTCTCTTTTCTCTGCTAAAAGCCCTCAGGTCCAGGCTCCATTTGGACAAGTCATGGGTTATTGAGGTTGAACAGCCATCTAAACCCTTTCTTCTTATTATTATTATCATTTTTATTTCTTTTTTCCGTTTGCATTTTTTTTGTTGTTGTTTTCTTTTGTTTTGTTTGGTTTGATTTTTTCTTTTTTGGGGGGGTTTGTGTGTTTTTATTTTTGTTTCTGCTAAAAGTGCACAGGACCAGAATACAACTAGACAGCCCAAATAAAGTACACACCAAGAACAGCAAGTGGAGAAAATCTGGGAGACGGCAACATTGAACTCCACAAATCTATCACAGAAGGGTGCTCAACTAAGGCAAGGAAGCAAATCAGGTTAACCCAAGAAAAGAACAAAAATAAATAAATTTAAAAAAAGCAAGCAAGAACTGACACCAAAATGGGGAAAAAAAGAATCAGTCCATCACCAAAAGGAAAAGAAGAATCCCTAGAAAGAACACAAAATGAAACAGAGGCACCTGGAATATCAGATAAGGAATTCAAAAGAATGATGATAGAGAAGCTCAGTGAGCTCAGCCACATCAAAGTAAACTATAAACGACTCCAGGAGAACTACAAAGAACTCCAGGGAAATTACAAAGAACTACAGTGAAATTACAAAGAACTTCAGGGAAGTTATATGTAACTTACTGAGAACTACAACAGCATGAAAAAGGACACAGAAACTATCAATAAGTGCCAGGAAGAAATGAAGAATACAATTTCTGAATTGAAGAATACAGTAGAAGGAATCAACAGTAGGCTAGAGGAAGCAGAGGACTGGATCAGCGAGTTGGAGGATAATGTAGACAAATACTCCAAGACAGTACAAGAGAATAAAAAAAGGCTGAACAAGACTGAAGAGGGGTTAAGAGAACCGCAGGAAAACATGAAACGTAACAACATCTGTGTCATATGGATACCAGAAGGAGAAGAGAAACAAGGAATGGAAAACCTGTTAAAAAAAGTCATGATAGAAAATTTCCCTAACATGATAAGTGAAAACATTAATCCAGTTCAGGAAGCACAGCGGGTCCCAATGAGGATCAACCCAAAAGACCAACACCAAGGCACATTATTATTAAAATGGCTAATTTCAAAGACAAAGAGAGAATCCTAAAAGCATCAAGAGAGAAAAGACAAATAACATACAAAGGGGCTCCAATAAGGCTATCAAATGATTACTCAACAAAAACAATTCAAGCCAGAAGGGAATGGCAAAAAGTATTTCAAGTCATGGTAAACAAAGGCATGCAACCAAGAATACTCTACCCAGCAAGGCTCTCATTCAGGATAGAAGGAGAAATAAGGAGCTTCCCAGACAAAAAAAGACTAAAAGTATACATCTCTACCAAACCAGCATTGCAAGAAATGCTAAAGGGTCTGCTCTAAAAATAAGTAAACAAATAAAATGAAGAAACAGAGAAAGCCAAAGAGGAATACAGATACAAAGGGAGAAAATGGCAATGAATAATTATCAATCAATAATAACCTTAAATGTAAATGGATTAAATGCACCAATCAAAAGACATAGGGTAGCCAAATGGATAAGACAACATGACCCACATATATGCTGTCTTCAAGAGACCCACCTCAGAACAAAAGATCGACACAGATTGAGAGTGAAGGGATGGAAAACTATATATCAAGCAAATGGACATGAAAAAAAGCTGCAGTAGCAATACTGATTTCAGATAACATAGATTTTACAATGAAGGACATAAAAAGGGACAAAGATGGGCATTTCATAACACTTAAGGGAACAATCCATCAAGAAAAAATAACTCTGATAAATATATATGCACCTAACATAGGAGCTCCGAAATATATAAGGAAAATCTTGGAAGACTTTAAGAAAGACATAGACAGCAACACACTAATAGTAGGGGATTTTAATACCCCACTATCAATAATGGACAGATCTTCCAAACAGAAAATCCCCTGAGATGCTGTGGCATTGAACAACATTCTAGAGGAAATGGACCTAACTGATGTATACAGAGTCTTTTACCCCAAAGAAGCAAAATACACATTCTTCTCAAATGCACATGGATCTTTCTCCAAGATAGACCACATGGTATGTCACAAGACAAGCCTCCACAAATACAGAAAAATTGAAATCATACAAAGTATCTTCTCAGACCACAATGGCTTGAAACTAGTAACCAAATTCAAGGGAAAAACCCCAAAATTCTCTAACTCATGGAGACTGAATAACATGCTTTTAAGCAATGAAGGGGTCAACAATGAGATCAAAGATGAAATCAAAAAGTTCCTGGAAACAAATGACAGTGAACACACATCAGACCAAAACCTGTGGGATACAGTAAACGCAGTGCTCAGAGGGAAATTTATAGCAATGCAGGCCTTCCTAAAAAGGTCACAAGAAGTTTATGAAAACAAACTAACCAAACAGCTACAAGAACTAGAGGAGCAACAACAAACAAAGCCCAGAGCAAGTAGAAGGAAGGAAATCATCAAGATCAGAGCAGAACTAAGTAACTCAGAAATTCAAACTACAAATCGAAGAATCAACAGGTCCAGGATCTGGTTCTCTGAAAAAATGAACAAAATTGACAAGCCTTTATCCAGACTCATCAAGAAAAAGAGAAAGAGGACCCAAATAAACAGAATCAGAACTAATAGGGGAGAAATCACAACTGATACCTCAGAAATACAAAAGATTGAAGGGATGGAAAAATATATATTAAACAAATGGAAACGGAAAAAAGCTGGAGTAGCAATACTGATTTCAGATAAAATAGATTTTACAATGAAGGCCATACAAAGGTACAAAGATGGACATTTCATAATACTTAAGGGAACAATCCATCAAGAAGAAATAACTCTGGTAAACATATATGCACCCAACATAGGAGCTTGAATATATATATACGGAAAACCTTGGAACTTTAAGAAAGACATAGAGAGCAACACACTAATAGTAGGGGATTTTAATACCCCACTATCAACAATGGACAGATCTTCCAAACAAACAATCCACTGAGATGTTGTGGCATCGAGCAACACTCTAGAGGAAATGGACCTAGCTGATGTATACAGAGTCTTTTACCCCAAAGA
>PVIW01018835.1:0-10776 GCA_004026585.1 Noctilio leporinus
CCCAGCCCAGCCCAGCCCAGCTCACCCCAGCTCACTCCAGCTCAACCCAGCTCAACCCAGCTCAACCCATCCCAACCCAGCCCAGCCCAGCCCAGCTCAGCCTAGTTCAGCCCAGTTTACCCAGTTCAGCTCATTTCAGCCCAACTCAGCCCAGCTCAGCTCAGCTCAGCCTAGTTCAGCCCAACTCAGCCCAATTTAGCCCAGCTCAACCTAGTCTAGCTCATCTCAGCTCAGCCCAGCTTAGTCCAGCTCTGTCCATCCCAGCCCAGCCCAGTTCAACCCAGCTCAATCCAGTTCATCCCAGTTCAGCCCAGCTCAACCCAGTCCAGCCCATCTCAGCCCAGCTCAGCTCAGCTCATCTTAACTCAGGTCTACCTAGTCCAGCCCAGCCCAGCCCAGCTCAGCTCAGTTCAGCTCAGTTCAGTCCAGCCCAGCCCAGTTCAGCCCAGCCCAGCCCAGCCCAGCCCAGCCAAGTTCAGCTCATTTGAGCCCAGCTTAGCCCAGTTCAGCCCAGTTCAGCCCCACTCAGCCCAATTTAACCCAGTTCAGCTCATATTCGGATAGGTCAGCCCATTTAAGCCCAGCTCAAATCAGCTCAGCCCACCTCAGCTCAGTTCAGTTTAGCTAAACTCAGTTCAGCTCTGCTCAGCCCAGTGCAACCCATTTAATCTCAGCTCAGCCCAGCTCAGCCCAGCTCAGCCCCACTCAGTTCAGCTAAGTTCAGCTCAGTTCGACCCAGTTCTTCACAGCTCAACTGCAACTAGGCCACCATAGCTCAGCTCATTGCTGTCCGGTCAAGTCCTGTCCCATGATTCTCTTGGCTCTTGAAGGTTGTTTGCCTTTCCCCCTGCCTTCTCAGTCTTGGTGCCTGTTTTCTACATCCTTGGTCTCAGGAGGGCTCACAGTGCCTGGCCAAGGAGGAGATGAGGCCTGAACAGCATCTGGGACCCACCTGTGAAGACTGCTGGAGGGGTCACCATGGCTGAGAGAGACTCAGGCTCCCCTTGGTCAGGTGGCCCTGAGGTGCAGGTCTAGTCCTCTGCAGAGGCATTGGAGCTGGGAGGATGCCAGGTCTCATCTAGGACCTGACTGATGGCTGCGCGGCTTCCCTAGACCCTTGTCTCCTATTCTGGGCCCTTTCTTACTCTGGGGTGAGGCTGACACTGAGGGGCAGTCTGGGGAGATACTTTAGGCTGTGTCATGAACCTAGTTGGGGGTCACTCACCCACTTCCTGTCCCGCCGGTCACGGCCGCTTGTCTCCACGTCATGTCTGGTCTGTGGTCTGCCTGTGGCAAGGCCAGGTGTGTGTAGCCTGTGTTGTGACCCTCAGGAGCCTGACCCTGGCTGTGGTGGGTCCTGGCCCCAGTTGGCTGCTCACAGGCTGGGCAGGGGGTCAAGATGCAGGAAAGCAGTGGTGACACATATGCAGTGGGGTCTTAGGGACACTGAGGCAGAGATGGCTCCAGAGGGGCACAGACGGAAGCCAGGGTGGGTGCAAGGCATTCCTGTCTGGGAGCCTGGAACCCTGCAGGTAGGGGTGGCTATGGGCAGTCCCAGACACCCTTGCCCAGTTTCCTGCTCAGGGTCCCCTCTCCTCCCCCCCTCCCCCCTGATGTAGGTGGCCCTGACCCTGGCCAAGGGGACTTGGGCTTGTTTTGCAACTGCATTTATTCATTCAGTGACACAGCAGATGACTGTCCCCTCCAGAAAAAATGCCTGCCTGTGTCAGCCATGACACTGGACCCCAGAGAGAGATCAGATCTTCATAGGTGTCAGGGGGCCAGGGAAGGCAGAGCAGGAGAGCATGAGTGGAGGGTGGGAACCTGGGCAGTTCAAAGAACTCTGAGTGTTTTTCAGAACTCAGGGTCCCAGCCCCCCTAGCCCAGCCCCAGCGCTGTCTGCACTGGGTACCAGTTTTCCTGAAGCTCTGCCTGCTCACCTGTGAGTCCTTAGGCCCAGTATCCTCCAGGGGGACCTAAAGCTCTGGTGCTTTTCAAAGTACCTGCCCCAGGGAGCAGGAAGAAAGAGCAAGGGAGATGTGATGGGGCTTTGTGGCTGGAGCAACACTCACCAGGGACAAAACTGAGGAGAAAGTGGAGGCAGGGGCCACTCAACTGGGCTCACATAGGGGTGGCACAACCGGAAGGTGGGCGCATATAAGCATGGAGCTTGAGGCAGAAGAAGAGGTGTTAGGACTTGAGATGCAGCGCTGGGTCTTTTTGACTTGCCAGTGGCAGCAATTGGGTGGAAGAGGCTGAGTGGAAAGGCACTCTGACCCCTGTGAGGCAGGGGCTGTGCATGGGTCCAGGTGGCAGGAGAATGAGCCTGGAGGAAGTCCTCCTCGGGGCTTCTTCTGGGGGCCTCCCTGACAAAGGACTACAGACGCCTGGGTGACTTACAACAACAGAAATTCATTCTCATGGTCCTGGAGGCCAGACACCCATCAAGATGTGGACAGGGCTGCAGTCCCTCCAGAGACCCCAGGGAAGGGTCCTTTCTGCCATTTCCAGACTCTGGGGGCTCCACACATCCTTTGGCTGGTGCCTACATTGCCTCATTCTCCTTGGTTTCCGAATCATCTCTCCTCATAAGGACACTCGCCATTGGGTTTGGGGCCACCTGCATGTTCTCATTTTAAGGTCCTTAACTTGAATGACATCTGTAAGGATCCTTTTCCAAATAAGTTTCCATTCACAGGTTCCAGGGCTGAGGGCGTGGACCTGGCTTTCAGAGTCACCTTCAGATCAATGTGGTGGGTTAATTAAAAGGGGAAGAGGTGGGAAGGGTCTGGGGAAGAAGCTTCTTGCTTCTGGGAGGGTTGTGAAGTCAGGACTATGGTTGTCCCTACAGTGGGCTCATCCTCTCCCTTACCCATGCCAAGTTCCAGCCTCCTGTCACTCATCCCTCCCAGGCTCATCAGAGATGACAATCACTCGTGTGTGAGCCAAGCCCTTGCAATCTTTCCAGGGCCTGTGATCTGGGATGCACATGGAGAGTGAGACACAGAGTTCTGCTTTGGGGGCTCCCAGGCCAGGAGACAAGGAGGAGGGCACTGGGCTTGGACTTGACAGACTTTTGCAAGGGTTGAGGAGAGTTGTGACTGTGTCTATAACTGGGTGTCCCCGGGTGCATGACTGTGTCTGCAAACGTGTGTCTCTGAGTATGTGACTGTGTGTACCCACAAGTGTGTGATTGTGTGTCTGTGAATGAGTGTCTGAGTGTGTAACACTGTGCTTGTGTGAGTGCACTGCAGGGCAAGGTCTGCAGGGTGAAAAATCCTTGTTCCTCTGTGTTCCTATTTGGGCCCAGTTCTCACTGTCTCTAGACAGGCCTCAGTTGCCCAACCTTGGACTTGCTACTTCAGCAGGGGTTGGGTGCCAAGGTCTGAGCTCTAGCAGGCTGCACACTTATTGTTGAAGCTCATTTTTGTCCTTGACTGTGTCAGCCATGTGGTGTGATGCCACCCAGCATAAAGCAGGCTCTCTGAAGGGGCACTGGGAGGAGTGGAGTCTCCTGTACCAAGGGTCTTGGGGTTTGGATGCTGGCAATGCAGCCAGTGCACCTGAAGAATAGTCTTAACCATTCCCACATCTCAGACAGGATGAGACCTACAAAGCACACTCAGACCCAACTCTGGCTCCCTCCTTATTGTAACTTCCTTAGTTATTGAAACATTTTCTTTCTATTCTTGGCTACTTGCTTCTTCCTTGCTACAAAGGACCTCCTGTTCACTTTACTCTTTTTATTTGTTCCTGAGCACTCTTTATATATGAAGGAACACAACCCTTCATCATCTGTGCTTATGTATTATCCTCTTATTTCCAGTGAACTGCACAGAGATCCTTGTGGCCATGTCTGTCCAACCAGGGACACTGCCTGGAGAGGAGCTCAGTCTCATGTCCACATCTGTCTTTGACCATCTGTCTGTATCATGGTGTCTATGGCTCCTGCCTCTCTGGTGTATCAGGTTTCTTCTTGAGGACAATGGCAGCCAGCCCCACACAACCCTTGTTTGCTGGAGTTGCTCACACAGCTGCTCACTGGGATGTCCAGGCTGGCTGGGGGAGGATGGTGACCAAGGATTGGCTTATCTGTGCGCTGAGTGGGTAGGCAGATTGGGCTGCTTCTGGGGTTGTCAAAGGAATTATGTGGGCAGCAGGGTCCCACTTGTGCCCTATGTGCCCTGTGTCCCTTGTCTGACTACCCCCATGGGGCCAAAGGCACCTCCCCCAATGCACACTCAGGAGGCATAGTGTTTATAAAAAAGAACTTTACTAAGAAACTCAGTGGGAAGGAAACTGAACTGCCAAGCCAGGAGTGAGAGCTGGGATGAGGCCACAGTGGATGTGGTATGGCTGCTGGACCACACCAGCTGCTGTGGACCCCTTCTCCCGCCCTTGGGGCCCTGCCCACTTCCCTAAACAGTCTCGGGGCCTCTCCCCAGAAGGGCTTCTCTGCCTCCACATTGTGCAGGGATAAGGTTGGGGTGCATAGCAGGGAGACCGAGCAGAGGGACAGGGGCAAGGCACCAGCGTGGGACACTCAGACCTAGGCCAGGAAGGCTCTGACTAAGTGTAGTGTAGTCTGGCCTGGCCTTGGACTCTAAGTTCTTGATTTGTTCTGAACTCTGAGTATTGGACTTAAACGCTGAGTTCTCGGTTTGGCTTCAGACTCTGGGCAGTGGGCTAGGTCATGGACTCCAGGCCTTACTGTGCTTCAGTCAGTATCTGTCCACTTGGAATGATACTTTGGAGCCTGGGAGAAGCCCAGAGTGGTCGCACCCATGCCTAGCCCAGGTTACTCTATCCATGGGACAGATGTTGTTCTGGGACTTGTCCCAAAGTGGAGTGGGAGAGGGGCTGTGATCGGCAGGCCCCATTAGTGCCTAAATATTGGGCCTGAGCTGGAACCTTCCAGGTGCCCTCGAGCTGGTCATTGAGTCCCAGGCTTTGTCCCCTTTGGAGGCCTCTCTGATCTCCTCTCACCTGAGGTAGATAGAGCAGGCAAGTCAATGGCGCTCAGACATGGGGAGGAAGGTAGCCAGGCCGGTGCTGCTGGCACTCCGAGTCCAGGCCTTGGGCTGCATGATGTTCACGTAGTCATGGGTGATCTGGGGCTTCTCCTGCAGGATGGCAGCCAAGACCCACTTCACCTGCAAAGAGGGCATGCGTGAGGGGCTGTGTCCCTGCTCTGTCTGTCTCACTGGAGCTCCCAGCCACCTTCTTCCAGGGCCATGTCTCACCTTGAAGAGCGTGACAGAGGCACCATAGGTCACGCTGAGCAGGAAAAGCACCATGAAGACAAAGAGGCTGGTCCACATCCCATCCAGCTCCTCACTCTCGGCCTCCTCGATGCACAGGTCCTGGAGGTCCACCTCTGTGGGCACCCACTAGTCAGTCTTCCCCAGCCTTGGGAGTCTCAGGAAGTCCCTGCCCAGCCCCTTTGGTGATTTCCCAGAGCCTCCAGCCAACTTTGCAGGATTGGTCTCCGAAAACCCTACCTCACAGAAGGTGACTGAGTGGAAGCTCCATCCTCTGCCCTCCCCTGACCTCCACCCACCACAGTTCCTCTCCTTCCACTTGTCACACTTCTCTCCTGACTGCTAGTCACCTCAGCTGGCCCTGTGGGCCCCTCACCTCAACTTCTGCTCTGTCCACCTACCCCCAGTCCTGTGCTCACACAGTTTCTCGTTTGCCAGCCCAGGGACCAGTCCAGATGGCACATGTTTTGGCCACCTGAAACCCTCAGGAGGGGTCTGAGCTCTGCAGACACAGGTTGTTACTTCAAGGAACTGGCCTGGCCATGCAGGAGCCTGCAGCTGCCCCTGGCCCTGTGCTAGTCCCAGCACTGTCCTCACCCTCCCTGTTTCAAGGAGTGAGGTGTGCCAGTGAGCAGACACCAGGCTCCACGTGGAATGCACCAGCCAGGTGCCTCTGGGCTGTCTTTGCAAAGTAGGCTAGCGTTTGCTGCTTTTCCTGTGGAATACTCATGCATGCTTCTATGCTTGGGAGTGTGTGTGTGCGTGTGTGTGTACGCGCATGCATGTGTGTGTGTGCAGGGCAACATGTGGGGTCTGGGTGGTCAGATGTGCACTTGAGCTTGGGGCTTGGGGTTGGCTCTCTCCCTAGTTTTGATCCCTGAAGCCTCTAGACTCCAGCATGGAGCTAGAAGCCCGCTTTGGGGTCTGGGAGAGCCCATGTCCTGGGCATGTGCCCTCATGTGTCAGTGTGTGTGTCCATGTGTATCTGTGTATACATCCATGTATGCCCATGTGTCTTACATGTGTCCATACATCTCTGTTTCTGTTCATATATGTCTTTGTGTCTCTGTGTGTTGTAAGTATGCGTCTGTGTTGGTGTATGCATCTATCTGTCCATCTGTGGGTGCATGTGACAGGGAGGGTTTGAGCAGGGAGGCTGGGGCCATCGGAGGAAGCAGTGTGTGGATGCTGGGCTCCCAGCTGGGGGTGAGGGACCTTTCATTGATCATTTTTCTACCCCATGGACCAGGTGTGATGGGGAGAAAAGCCTGAGCAAGAGGACTGGCTAAAGGAGGCTTCTCTGGAGTGTATGTGCCATGGGGCACTGTGGTTGGTAGTGGAGGGCTCTGTGGTGGGTGCAGGGATGGCATGGTAAGCACGACTGCATGGTAGGCCCTTGAAAGTGTGTGTGTGGGCCAAGCCCTTCCCCAGGATCAGTCTGTGGTGAAGTAAGGTGAAGGTCAGAGTGTGGGGGAGTTTGGTGCTAGCCCAATTTGGGTTGGGGGCCTGTCCCTGCAGCTCAGGAGGTGCTGACATTGGGCTGTCAGTGTGTTGGCATCCTTGTGGGCATCTCAGCTCATTCTTCCACCCTGAAGTGCCTGTGTGGACAGCTGGGTCTATAGGGGTTGGGGAGCTGGCCTGTGTTCAGAGGGGCCAGCAGGAGCCTGTGCTAGAGATCAAGGCCTTCAAACCCTCCTGGAAGTCAATAGCTGGGGTCTGCATGGTCCCTCCCATGGAACCACTCTCTGGTTTTAGGGATCTGTTGAGTGGGCAGGATTCTCGGTAGGGTGGTGGGGAGAGCCCCTGACACAAATGAGGATGGTAGACAGAGCCATGTCTCTGCCCTCTCTGGGCATCCTTCCCTCTGCACCAAAACACCCCTGCCCCACAGTGCTGCCCACCCCCAAGAACAGTCCCACCCAGGGCTCTGAGCAGACACTGGAGTGTTTATTGACAACACTGAGCACAAGCGCAGGCAGGCCCCTCCCCTGTCCCAGCAGGATGGAGCCCTGGGAGGGACAGGAGGGAAGGCTTCAATTACCAGGGGCTTTGGACACTGATTTCTCGAGGGTCCTAGAGCCTGGCAGCGCCTCATGGACCACTCGGCAGGTGAACTTGGTCCTCTTCTCCCAGTCTGCCCGGCTGACCTCCAGGCGGCTGAAGGCAAAGAAGGTACGGCTGGAGCTGTTGGCCTCGACGGGCCACATGGTGGCGTTGGTCGGAATGATGTCTTCATTTTTCAGCCATTGCACTGAGATGTCCGCAGGGAAGAAGTTCTGGATCAGGCAGGTGAGGGTCACCGTGTTCTTGTTCTTCTGCTTCTCTTCGGGTGGCAGGAACACGTAGACCTCAGGGGCAGCACGCCTACCTGTGGACAGGTGTGGGGTCAGCCCAGGCTCCAGTGGGGGCCTGCTCACCCCACCCCCCAGTCAGCCCAGAGCTCACTGTTGGTCTTGGCAATGGTGCGCTCAATGGGCTTGGGCAGGTCTCGATGTGTCAGCCTGCACCCATAGGTCTCTCCCTCTATCCAGTTGTCAGTCTCCACAGGCAGGATGGATGTGACACTGTACGTCATGTTGAACTGAAGCTTGTTGCTGTTCGTGGCATCTTTCACGGGGAGCCCTTTGCTCCGGAACCACTTCAGGCTCATGTCATCTAAATTGGCCAGGTCCACCACCAGGCAGGTGATCTTGGGCGACTTGTGTAGGTACAGGTCAAGGGGGCTGGGTGGGATCAGGTAGACTTGCACACCGCGGGGCTCGGACTCTGGTGTACAGGGAGGGGCTGTGTGAGACCACGTTGGGCCCCCTCAGCCCTGAGTATTGGGGGGTGGGGGTGGTTAGCATGTGGGTGTTATACCTGGGCAATTGCGGGCATGTTTCTCAAAGGTGACGCAGCCTTGATAGTTGACCTGGCAAGTGTAGGTTTTCTGGGATACCCACTGGCCCTGGGTGATGTTGATCTCGCTGAACATGGAGGACAGCTGGCCCTCCTGCTTGGAGTTGCTTGTGTATGGGAACAGGTTCTTTTCTTTGTGCCCATCCACCAGCCAGGTGACCTTGACATCCCCTGGGGTGAAGTCGGAGATGAGGCACAGGAGCTGGATGTTGGCTTGTGTGTTGCCACTGGGGTCACAGGAGGAGTGGTATAGCTTCACGGTGGGCTGAGTGATGTTGGCAGGGCACTCTGGGGGCACAGGAGGCAGGCCTGACATTGACCCCTCTGAGCCTCTGAGCCTCTGAACCCCACCTGCCAGGCCGAGGCCCTGAGTGCTCTGGGCGTGATGCCCCCTCCCGCCCACCCTTCCCCTTGCCCTTTGATAGAAGCCATCCTGGCTACAGTTGGGCCTACCTGTCTTACGGCCCATGGTGAAGGCTCTAAGCACAGTGTCTGACTCGTTGTGCTTCATGGCACAGGTGAACTCCTGTCTGCCCCACTCGCCTGAGGTGATCGTCATTTGGCTGGTGGTAGTGTAGAGGTCAGAGACAGTTTTGAAGGTGCCAGGGAAGGTCACGATGCTTTTTTCCAGGGACCCCGCATCCCAGGTCACGTTGGCGGGCTCTGAGATGTAGTCCTTGACTAGGCAGCCGAGTGTCAAGGGGGTGCTCTTGCTGATGTCTTGCTGGCAGGGGACCAGGGGGAAGATGGATGGGCCCTGTATAGAGTCTATGGGAACAGGAGCCAGGTCAGAGCTGGCTGACCTCTGACCTGGGGCATCCACTCCTGAGGCCCTGGGAGGGAGAGCTGAGTGGTGGAGGCAGGGTGGCCTAGTGGATGGATCACTGGACTCCTGCTCCAACCCTGAGGAAAGCACAGCCCAGGCTCATTTTGGGTTCCTTCCATCTAAACACCCTTTGATGAGTCCTGAGCCCCTGCTGAAAGCTGTTGCTGCCCTACTCTTAGTCAGGACCCCACCCTCAGCTTGAGTGGCCAGAACATGGGCTCTTAGGCTGTACAGGCAGCAGCCATTCCCCCAGGTTAAGGCTGAGCCCCAAGTACCCTACTGGAAGGCAGGACCTAAGAACTCCAGGAGTTAGCGAGATGACTTCTCTGCCCTCACCCTGAGCCCTCCCATCAAGACTTGAGGTCCTGAGGCCCCCATACCCCAGAAATCACTAGTGTGTCCCTTCCCCCACACCACCTGCTGCTCACTGGGTTCGGTCCCTTACATCTGTGGGTGCCCCTTCACCCTACCTCTCACTGACCAGCCAGACTTCCCTTGTGTTCTACCCTCCCTGCTGGCCTCCCAAAGGCTCCATGGAGGAAGGACTGGGGCCCCTCAAAGCCCAGCTGAGGTCCTTTCCCAGCACATGCCCCTGCTGGCCCCTCCCCTGGTTTGGGAACCCCGAACCCTCAGCCTGCCTCAGCATTGCCTAATCTGTTCCACTCTGCTCTTCTAGTTCAGATGACCCTGTGTCAGGACAGCTGGTACCAGGAGCACCAACTGGCACGTTTCCAGAGAATCCACCATGATCTGTCTTCATCCAGATCATCCCAGAACAGACATCTCCAGCTTTGAAACTCATCTTACTTCAGTCCACAAAATTAAACCAAGTTCACTCTGATTCAACCCATCTCCACCTGCCAGCCAAGGACAACTTCCTCAGTAAGTTGAATTCAGTTTTAGCACAACTAAGCTAAGTCAACTAGGACTCAGAAAACAGCACCACCCTCTTGACCAATCTAAGTACAGCCCAGATCAGCTCAGTTTAGCCCAGTTCAGATCAGCTCAGCCCAGCTCAGTCCAGTATAGCCCAGTTCAGCCCAGTTCAGCTCAGATCAGCGCAGGTTAGCTCAGCTCAGCCCGGTTTAGCTCAGTACAACTCAGCACAGTTTATTACAGCTCAGCTAGTTCAGCTCAGATTAGCTTAGATCAATCCAGTTCAGTTTAGTTTAGCTCATCTCAGCTCAACCCAGTTCATCTCAGATCACCTCAGATCAATCCAGCTCAGCCCAACTCAACCCAGCTCAGTTCAGCTCAGATTAGCTCAATACAGATCAATCTAGTTCAGCTCAACTCAGCCAAATTCAGCCCAGTTCAGCCCAGCTCAGCTCAGATTAGCTCAAATCAATCCAGTTCAGCTCAACTCAGTCCAACTCAGCCCAGTTAAGCCCAGCTCAGCCCAGTTCAGCCCAGTTCAGATCAGATCAGCCCAGTTCAGTCCATTTCAGCCCAGCTCAGCCCAGCTCAGCCCAGTTCAGCCTAGCTCAGCCCAGCTCAGCTCAGCTCAGCCCAAATCAGCTCAGATCAATCCAGTTCAGCCCAGCTCAGCTCAGATCAATCCAATCAGCTCAGATCAATCCAGTTCAGCCCAGCTCAGCTCAGATCAATCCAATCAGCTCAGATCAGCCCAGCTCAGCCCAGCTCAGCTCAGCTCATCTCAACTCAGACCAGCTCAGTCCAGTTCAGTCCACTTCAGCCCAGCTCAGTCCAGTTCAGTCCAGTTTAGCCCAGCTCAGCTCAGATCAATCCAGTTCAGCTCAGCTCAGCCCAGATCAGCCCAGCTCAGCCCAG
>PVIW01018836.1:0-10775 GCA_004026585.1 Noctilio leporinus
CTTATCCATTCGGCTACCCTATGTCTTTTGATTGGTGCATTTAATCCATTTACATTTAAGGTTATTATTGATTGATACTTATTCATTGCCATTTTCTCCCTTTGTGTCTGTATTCCTCTTTGGCTTTCTCTGTTTCTTCATTTTATTTGTTTACTTATTTTTATAGCAGACCCTTTAGCATTTCTTGCAATGCTGGTTTAGTAGAGATGTATTCTTTTAGTCTTTTTTTGTCTGGGAAGCACCTTATTTCTCCTTCTATCTTGAATGAGAGCCTTGCTGGGTAGAGTATTCTTGGTTGCAGGCCTTATCTTTTTTTCTTGCATATTTAATTATTTGTTATCCTAAAATTATAGGCTTTAAAATTTTTAGTTATTTTACCATTATACAAAAGAAATTTTTATGCAATATAAAATTTTGGGAAATTTAGATTTTTTTCACTTAATAGTATATTGATAAAATACATCCATATTTTGTGTTTTAATGTTAAGACCAAGAAATCCATATTTTTGTGTTGAAAGCCAAGAATAAATAAATTATGACTGCAATATACCAGTTTATTCATCTAATCTCCTGTGGATGGGCATTCTCTCTCACACTTGATTTTATCAGGTTTTTTCATTTTGCCAATCAAATGTATGTAAAGTGATATTTTGCCATGGCTCCCACTTCTGTTTCCTTGATCACCAATGATGTTGGACATCTCTTCATGTATTAATTAACCATGTATTTCCTCTTCTTCCACATTTCTTTTTGGATTGCTTATACTCTTCTTGGTGACTTTTTATCATGTCCTGAATCACCATGGTATGCTGGAATTATTAATATCATTAACATCATTCATATTAATCATCAGTTACCATGTTTAATGTTCCATTTTATTTTTTTTTTATTTTATTTTATTTTAAAAGATTTTATTTCATTATTTTTAGAAAGAGGGGAAGGGAGACATCAATGTATGGTTGCTTTTCACCTGCCTCCAGCCACAGACCTGACTGGAGACCTGGCTTGCAACCTGCTTATGTGCCCTGGCTGGGGAATCAAACCTGCTACCTTTGGGTTCACAGGCTGGTGCCTTATCCACTATGCTACCAGCCAGGGCCTAATGTTCCATTTTATACAGGATATTTTGTGTAGGCTAACAACAAAATTAGAATTAATTCATCAGGTTCTGTTTTTAAAAATCTATTTAATCATTCTAATTAGTAAAACAACCTTTCTTTTCCAAAAATTTGTGATCTAAAAGTCTAAGATTTTTCTTTTTAAGTGCACACAATTAAAATTATTCATTTTTTCTTATTTGTCCCAGGTTGTCATGTATGCTGAAATGCTCACTAAGAATCAGTAAATCTTCAGCTGTTCTCTGTCCTTTTTCAGTGCCTAACAAGGTCCAGGCAATCAATATTATCAACTCAGCCAGGAGTGACTATTTAAAGGTATCCTGGGTGCATGCCACCGGAGACTTTGACAATTATGAAGTCACCATTAAGAACAAAAACAATTTCACTCAAACAAAAAGCATTCCCAAGTCTGAAAATGAGTGTGTATTTATTAATCTAGTCCCTGGACGGTTGTACAGTGTCACTGTTAGTACAAAAAGTGGACAATATGAAGCCAGTCAACCAGGAAATGGGAGAACAAGTAAGTGGAAAGATTGTAAATTTGATGTTTGTTGGGGACTTGTAGGTCATCAAGTAAATAATTTATCTGAGCCTTGAACTTTTTTCTCTACATAGTTATCAGTAAATTACATTCCCAGTAAGTCTCACTAGGAGCTAACATCATTCAGCCAAACCATAGCCTGTCATTGCAGAATATTTATTGGGAGATAAAAGCAAGCATAGTGAGCAAGCAAGAAGGACACATGTCCCCCACCCCCTTTCTTTTTTTTTTTTTTAAGATTTTATTATTTTTCAGAGAGAGGGGAAGGAAGAGAAAAAGAGAGGGAGAGAAACATCAATGTATGGTTGCCTTTCACCTGTCTCCAGCTACAGACCTGGCTGGAGACATGGCTTGCAACCTGGTTATGTTGCCCAGGCTGGGAATCGAACCAGTGACCTTTGGGTTCATAGGCCAGCGCCTTATGCACTGTGCCACCAGCCAGGGCTCACATGTCCCATTTTTCTTCCTTGTTCTCCTGCATTGTGACATTTTAAGTTCTGGACTTTTTGTTTATCTTAAGATTGAGATCATAACTCATTGATAATTAGATTCTACCAATATTATGCATGTAAGATTTATGTCAGGAAAAAAATTATAATTTTAACAATGTTAGCAGTTGCTTTCCATTTTTATTGTTTAATTATACCTGAAGTAATTCAAGTGGTTTATCTGGGGAAAGGAGATGTTTGCCAATTCCTTGAATGTGATTTAAAATTATTGTGTAGGTACACTCTGATTGGTCACTTTCCTGAAGTGTCTTCTAATATTCCTCCCTAGTGCCAGAGCCTGTTAAGGACCTAACCTTGTGGAATAGGAGCACTGAAGACCTTCAGGTGACTTGGTCACGAGCTGACGGGGATGTCGACCAGTATGAGGTTCAGCTGCTCTACAATGACATGAAAATACTTCCTTCTTTTCACCTTGTAAACACTGCAACTGAATATCGATTCACCTCCCTAACACCAGGGCGCCAGTATAAAATTGTTGTGTTGACAATCAGTGGAGATGTGCAGCAGTCAGCCTTCGTTGAGGGCTTCACGGGTAATTGGAAATATGGATCTTGAACCTGACTAGTTAGAGTGGCATATAGTTGGCCCTTGAACAATGGCACAGATTTGAATTGTGTGGGTTCACTTATATACAAATGTTTTTCAATAAATATATTATAAAATTTTTGGTAATATTTTTAGTACCATAAAGCAATCATATCTATTAGAATAGGCTATCATAAAATAATCATATTTCTGCTTCTTTGTTATAAATTCATGAATCATTATACCTGTAAATAAAAATAACATTTTTTCACTTTTTAAATTTTTGACGTCTATTGTTAGTAGTACATATAACATCTATAGTGTTTTGTATCTTATAAGACAACATTGATGTAGGTACTGACAGATAATTCACCCCGTAAACAAACATATGGCATAAACTTATGATATCAATAAATACAATACAGCACTGTAAATATAGTTTCCTTTTCTTATGATTGTCTTAATATTGTTTTTCATCTAGCATACTTTATTATAATAATATAGTATATACTACATAAAACATACAAAATATGAGTTAATCAATTGTTTATGTTATTGGTAAGGTTTCTTGTCAGTAGAGGCTACTAGCAGTTAAGTTTTTAGGGAATCAAAAGTTATATATATACTTTCAATTGCAGAGAAGGGGGAGTGGCAGTATCCCTAACCCCCATCTTGTTCAAGGGTCAACTGTATTTGCAGGTTGGGTAGCCAGGTGTCATCTTGGTAGAGGACTTGAGGTATAAAAGGAAGATGGCAAGAGGGGGAGCAAGTTATCTTGATGCTGACAGCAATGTTGTCCAAACTGGATGAACAAAGTAAAGTATGATGTATGGGAAATTTTAAAAAGTTTTACTGAGAAATAGTATTGAATTGCTGTGAATAATTGGTGCTTGTGAGGCATACAGATTAAATATAAATATCTTTGTTGGTTGGGTATCACTTCTTTGGAACTCTATTAGTAGGGTCATGATAATAGTTAATGTTTATTAATAGTTTCTTATGAACCAGACCCATAGCAAAATACATTACACGTACATTTTGTTCAACTCTCACAACTCTACGGGCCAATTACTATTATTATTATCGCCATTTTTCTGTGATGAAACAAACTCACAGAAGTTAAGTAATTTGCCTATAGTCCCACAGGTAATAAATGAGAAGACCAAGACGGGGACCAAGGCAGTCAGACCAGGCCCTTGCTCTATCACTGGCATTGTTCTCTTCTATTCATTGGCTGTGATGTTCCTCAAATACCCGCCATTAACTTCAGTTCAGGCAGAAGAGTCAGAGAAAGATGATAGATTGCTATAAATTTTTTCTACATGTACATTTTCAGTTGATGCCAAAACATAGAAAGTATAAAAACTTTGGTTGAGATTTCCACAGTTCATTCTCTAAGTAATGACTTTTAAATTTGTTTTCTCTTTTAGTTCCTAGCACCGTCAAAAATATCCACATTTCTCCAAATGGAGCAACAGATAGCCTGACAGTGAACTGGACTCCTGGTGGGGGAGATGTTGATTCCTACATAGTGTCAGCATTCAGGCAGCATCAAAAGATCGACTCTCAGACTGTCCCCAAGCATGTCTCTGAGCACACGTTCCACAGGCTGGAGGCTGGGGAACAGTACCAAATCGTGATTGCCTCAGTCAGCGGGTCCCTGAGGAACCAGATAGATGTATTCGGGCGGACAGGTAAGCATCTACCTGGAGAAGGGCCGAATTGCTCTGCACAATGGGATGATGAATGGGCTTAGCTATTTCCAAATTAAAAACACCCAATTCAAACCACTTAAATTTGTATAATTCAATGTGCTTTGAAGAGTCTTTCTCATACTTTTTCTTTGCACTTTTCTTTCTTAATAGAGATTTTCTAAACAAATGAAATGTAATTAGGAACTAGATTATCTAAATAAATTTTTATTCATTATTTGCTAAAGGTTTTAAACTTTTAACAAGCAGACTTCTACAAATATGAATTTTTCAAAATTTCACCCCTTCTCCAAAATTCTTTTTAAAATACTTTTATACCTATGCCATCTGCTTCTCCTATGATAGCTAAAGAACAAGTAATAAATGACTAATGTATTCATTTATTCATATTACTATCACTATTAGTATATTGTTTTCAAAACAAAAAATATCTACAAATACCTACTATATGTCAGGCATTTAAAATGATCTCTAGTCATACTACAATAAGGTCCATTATCTCCATCTTACATATGAGGAAAGTAAGACTCAGAAAGTTTGTGCAACATTATCTAGGATACATGTATTAAGATCTAGAGCTATAATTTAAATCTAGCTCTGAATGGCTTTAAACCTCATGCTCTCTCTGTTATGACACAATAGTTATTAAATATCTTCCTTTCTCATTGCCATTTACATAGTTGAGGGCCTGGGCCCTACTATGTTTTCATTTTATACAAATGTAAATATATATATAATGTATAGAAGATGTGTGCATATACACATAGTGTATATATATATATACATATGTATACATTATGTATACATTGTGTGAAAATACGCCAGATACACTCTTTAGTTTGAAGTTGAGAGGTGAGGAATCAAGGGTACTGGTCAAGAGACCTGTGATAATGCATGAGAGAGAGGATATTGTCAAAGGCTGGTAGTAGTAGAGATGGAGAGAAGTGGAGAGATCCAAAAGTATGTGTAAATATATAAAATGAAGATATATCTATATAGATTTCCAACCATATGTCAATCACTGTGTTAGAAACTGAAAATTTAGTAACAAGAAAACACCCTAACCTCAAGAAACTTATAATCTAATGAAGGAGAGAGAGAAGTAAAAAAGCAATTATGGTACAATATGGTAAATGCTAAAATAAAAACAATTGTTGGGTGCTATAGGAGCAGACAGGAAGAGTCAGAGAAGGGTTTAGGAGAAAGTAATGTCTAAACAGACACTAAGAAATCATCCTGATGAAACAGGATGACTTGGTTCCAGCAGAAAAAGCGAAGGTCTCAGAGTGAGGACCCATACACTACTTAGTATACTAGAATAAAGAATGTGAGCCATGTGGCCACTTAAGTAGATGGAGCAAATCGTGAAAGGCTGTGTATACTTTGTTAAGGTGTTTAGAATTGTAGAGAAACATTGAAGGGTCATTAGCATGGAGTACTGTGAAAATATGCCAGATACACTCTATAGTTTGAAGTTGAGAGGTGAGGAATCAAGGGTACTGGTCAAGAGACCTGTGATAATGCATGAGAGAGAGGATATTGTCTAAGGCTGATAGTAATAGAGATGGAAAGAAGTGGCGAGACCCACAAGATGTAAGACTTAAAGCCCTGGCTGGTGGCACAGTGGATAAGGCACCAATCTGTGAACCCAAAGTCACTGGTTCAATTCCCAGCCAGGGCACATAACCAGGTGCAAGCCAGGTCTCCAGCCAGGTCTGCCACTGGAGGCAGGTGAAAGGCAACCATACGTTGATGTCTCTCACCCTTTCTGCCTCTCTCCCTTGCCTTCTCTCTAAAAATAATAAATAAAATTGTTTTAAAATTTAAAAAAAGATATAAGACTTAGGAGACAGAAATGATAAAAACTTATGGTTAATTATACATAGATAAGTAAGAGTGACAACCCAAGTTTCTGACTTAGGCCAAGAGATAGAAACAAAGGACAATAAGCAAGGGAGATGAGAAGTCCAATTTGGTCATCTTGGGAGCTAGGCAGTTGTGGAACACCCAAAGAGAGATAGCATTTGCAAAAAATAGAAGACAGGTCTGAACTGAAAGTTCAAATTTGGGAGTCATCACCATATGGGTAAAAATTTAAACCATAGAAGTGGATGAATTCTCCTAAGGAGATCATGTAGAATGAGAAAAACATGAGGCGAGGACAGAAAATATTACTAACAATTAATACTATTTTGCCTTTCATATCAGAAGCCATAGTACAAGCACTGTTATGCACTACTGCTTAGGTCAGAGCTTTGACCTGAGTTAATCTTGGAAATGAAAGTCCAAATGAGTGACTATATATTCCAAATTATATCCATTGAATATTTGTTCAGCCTTAGAAAAATACATATGTTTCAGTCTGCATATTTATCAGTGTTACTTCCATGAATTTCTCTACTTGTTTGACTTAAAGATCCTATCTAAATTCAGAAGCAAAAATGGGGAAAAAAAGCAATTTTACAGGTAATGGAGGACCAGCAATGTTTCCTCCTATGGATACCTGGGCAAGTGTCAGTGCAATAATGAGGCATGGTCTCCTATCTGCAGTTGCTTTAGCAGAGTTACTTAACTGGTTGCTTTATTATCAATGATGGAACCTGCTTCTTCTCTTTCCTTGCAGTCCCAGCATCTGTCCAGAGAATAATTACAGAAAAAGTATACAGTAGTCATTCCTTAGTAGTAAGTTGGCAAAAAGCCATTGGCGTGGCAGAAAGATATGATATTCTACTGCTAAACGAAAATGGAATCCTTCTGAGTAACACATCAAAGCCAGCCTTGACTAAGCAGCACAAATTTGAAGACCTAACACCAGGAAAGAAATACAAGATACAGATCCTTACTGTCAGCGGAGGCCTCTTTAGCAAAGAAGCCCAAACTGAAGGCCGAACAGGTAATTCACACAAGCCTACTGTTCTGTATGAGCTATCTCCTTGTCCCCTCTTCTTTGAGAACAGTAGCCTGAGAGGGATGAAGCAAAATTGGGAGGTTATATATATTTATTTCTTGGCACAGAAGGAACATTCTCCATAGTTTACTTCCACGTCAGTTGGCCTCTGGACATAGACTTCAACCTACCATAGTCCAGTTTTGTTGTTCATCAAAACGGGCTCTATTTGTTCCCTATGACTGTTAACAGTAAATTGTCACAAGGGTAGCACCTTAAAGCAATATCAGTTTACTATCTTACAGTTCCGGAGGTCAGAATCTGAAATTGGGTCTTATGGGGCTAAAATCGAGGTAGGGCTGTGTTTTCTTTACATAGTTTAGAGGGAAAAGCTCTTCCTTGCCCTTATTTGCTTCTAGAGGCCACTCAGGTTTCCAGGCTTGTGACTCCCATCCAGCAATAGTAATACTTCATCTTTGTGTCTGTCACTGTATCTCCTTCTTTAAAAAAAAAAAAAAGATTTCATTTCACATTCATTTTCAGAGAGGGAAAGGGAGAGATGCAGAGAGAGAGAGAGAGAGACAGACAGACAGACAGACAGACCTGGATGGAGACCTGGCTTGACCTGGCTTGACACCTGGTTATGTGCCCTAGCTGGGAATCGAACCAGAGACCTTTGGGTTTGCAGGCCAGTGTATCTCCTTCTTTACTTTTCTGCCTCCCTCATCCATCTTTTGGGTTTTGTGATTACATCAGTCACCACCCAGACAATCTAGGATAAGCTCTCATCTCAGGATCCTTAACTTAATCATGTTTACAAACTCTTTTTTGCCATATAAGGCACATAAGGTAATAAAGTCATAGGTTCTGGGGATTAGGACAGGGACATCTTTAGGACCATTATTGAGACAGCACTGGTCTAATTGGATATTTATTTATTAATACCTAGATTGGAAAGGAGGGGTGATGATGATAAGAATATGAAGATGAATTAGGCAGGCCTCTTGTCCTAGAAGAGCTATCTGACTGACTAGTTAGGGGTGAGAGGGGACAGACACATGGAAAAATAATGACAGCTCTGGCTGGTGGCACAGTGGATAAGGTGCCAGCCTGCAAACCCAAAGGTCGCTGGTTCAATTCCCAGCCAGGGCACATAACCAGGTTGCAAGCCAGGTTTCCAGCTAGGTCTGTAGCTAGAGGCAGGTGAAAGGCAACCGTACATTGATGTTTCTCTCCCTCTCTGCCTCTCCCCCTTCCCCTCTCTCTAAAAATAATAAATAAAATCTTTTTTTTTTTACTTAAAAATAGTTGTATTTATATTCCACAATTTGCTCAAATACTGGTTTTCTTATAAACTTTCTACAGGCTGTTTTTTTTTTTTTTTTTAACAAATTCTTCACATTGTGTCTTAGTAACTGTGACTTACGGAATTTCAGGGAAATAGTTCTGTGTGTTTTTATAGCTTAATTTGTACTAAAGGGATGGCAGGCAGTCACATGCAGTCCATGTGGGATTCTAACATAACATTTAGTGAATTTTCTGACGTGGACCATCCCTTTGATGCTGAAGGTAATGCATCTGTTGAAAGAAGTGATTGTAGATTTGGATTACTGCTCTCTGCATCTTCCAGTTTTTCTGTGTTGTCTTCCCAATTAATGTGAAATCTTGTGACTCTGGGATTAGATGCCAAAATGTTCCTTTGAAGCTTAGAAAAGTCCGGTTTTACTGGTGGATTTTCCCTTAATTCTGTCTCGGTATATTCATTATTTACATAATAGCCAACTCTAATAAATTCTTGCCCTCGATAGGTGCATGTAATTAGCACAACTGTTACACCTACTGCATCTGCATCTGGAATGAGTCCTGGATTAGGTGCATCAGCCTGAAATACAAACATATGCCTTCCTGCAGGAACAGGGCCCACTAAAACAGAGTCTAAAACTTGATCGTATTCTTCACTTTCTGCAGAGCCCACATATATAATTTTCCACTCCAAGTCTTCAGACAGGTCCTCGATGCACTCGAAGGTGATCTCGAACTGGAATGGATTGTAGAAAGGAGAAGGGTTATCCAGCACCACTACATTGTTCACCTGAACCTTTGCCATATTTTGAAAAAAACACAAACAATGGGAACGGGGGTTTGCTGCGGCACAATAAAGTCCAATGCGCGGCTGTTCGGGAGAGCGCAGACCCCCGCCCCGGCACCGGCCCAACGTCGTGCAGCGGCGACTTGAGAAACTTTTTTTTCCCTCTTTTTATTTACACGGGAACATGCCACAGTGTTTTGCAGCTTTCCTATTTCCTAAAATCTTTTTAAAAAAGAACATTTAAAAATAATAATGACAATATATTGTGATAAAAGTTTTACATGAGAGAGAAATGTCCATCAAGAGGGATGTGGAGGTTAGGTGGAATTGGAAAGACTTCTTTTTTTTAAGGATATTTGATTATGTTATTACAGTTGTCCTGATTTTGTTCCCTTTGCCCTCCTCCACCTGGTACTCACTTCCCTCCAGCAATGCCCCTGCCTAGTTCATGTCCATTGGTTGTGCATGTAAGTTCTTTGGCTTCTCCATTTGCTATACTATTCTTAACACCTCCTTGTCTATTTTGTACCTACCAATTATGCTTTTTAATCTCTGCACATTTTCCCCTGTTCTTCCCCTTCCCCCTTCCAGCTGATAACCATCCAAATGAGGGGAGGGCTCAGAAGGGGGACCATGCTGCTGCTTGGCTTCAGGGGGTTCGCCCAGCAGTTGCCCCATTTTCGGTCATTTCACCCATTCTCTGTATGCAACTGGCAGCCTTCCAACTGTTCCCTGGTGTTGAATCCCATAGTGGTGGGTTTGCATATGTTTTAATACTCTGAAGGCTCTTTAAATGGGGTTTCCTGAAAATCTCATAGTTTCTTCTGCCACCCCAACCCCCACTGGTTTTTATAGCTAAAAGTTATGGGGATTTATTTTCCCAGCACTGGAACCACAGGGCTGGAATCACTCACTCCCAAGGTATTCCTCCTGGTTTCTATCCACCACATGTGAATGTGGGACTGTCCGTGCCCGTTCCACTGCTGACACTGCCTCCTCTGCATACCACACTGTGCCTCTCCACCCGGTCTCCACATCTCCACCCCTCCTGCCTGTCTGGATCAATGTGGCTTCCTTAAATCCTTGGTTGCTGGACTTCCATACAGTTCAATTTTTCTGACAGTTCTGGGTGTTGTTTTAAGATTTAGTTGTAATTCCTTTTTTGTGGTTGTGCAAGGAGGGAAAGCATGTCTACCTACCTACACCTCCTTCTTGACTGAAAGTCCTGGAAAATCTTCATGAAAGTGACATTTCAGTACTGTCATGAAGGATGAAACAGTTCTCCATGTGGAGAGAGGGTAGACAGACACCCAGACACCCTGCACAGATTATCCTGTGCCAAGAGAGGTGTGAGAAGGAACACACAGGTTTTGTGGGTGGCTGCAGTGCATGTT
>PVIW01018837.1:0-10787 GCA_004026585.1 Noctilio leporinus
CCAATCATCCACTGATGGGCACTTAGGCTGTTTCCAGCACTTGGCTATTGTAAATAGTGCCGCTATGAACATAGGTGTGCATAGGTTCTTATGAATTGGTGTTTCAGGATTCTTTGGGTATAGTCCAAGTAGTGGAATTGCTGGATCAAAAGGCAGTTCCATTTTTAGTTTTTTAAGGAAACCCCATACTGTTTTCCATGGGGCAAAGAATTCTTAACATAATAGTTGTTGCCTCTTTTTAACAAAAAAATATGGAATGCTTCATGAATTTGGGTGTCATCCTTGCACAGGGGCCATGCTGGTCTTCTCTGTATCATTCTAATTTTGGTGTCTGTGCTGCTGAAGCAAGCACTAATAGTTTATTTTATTGGTGCATTTAATGTTTTATGTAAACTTGTCAAACTTTTCCTTTATTACCTATTACTTTACAAATATTTTAATTTGATTTAAAAGCAGTTGAGCTCATTCTAGTATCTGCAATGTAGCTACTTCAACATAGCCCTAACTTACCCTCCAGTTACTCCAATGCTCCTTCTGGAGTAGCACATCCTAACCTCTTGTTTTAGAAAGCCTGCTTGAGGATATAAAGTTAGTACAGATAAAGCCCTGTTTTAGGACTTTACACTATTCCCTCCAGACTCTGCTTGAGTTTAACATGATTTTAACATGTGCCACTTAGCACCGGCTATACTCTTTCTTATAAGTTTGGTATGTTTTGAAAGCACATAACTCTAATAATTTTGCCCCTGCAGGTCACCTTTGCACTGGCACACTGCAGAATTTAAACTTTTTTTTTTTTCCTTAAAAACATGCCCCAACTAGAAGTTAATAGTCTTGTCACGAACACTGGAATACACACACTATTTTGATGTCTAGAGAAACAGGGTCCCCTAAAGGGATTCAGATTTAGCTGTGAACAGAGCAAGCTGTCTCTTAAATTTGGCCACTTCAGCAATTTAGTAACACAGGATGGCTGGTGGAATAAGATTAAGGTTGGAAGCATTTTCATTTTCAATGAAAGTCCTAAAGTTTACTAAAAATCATCTAAATGAGAGAGCATACTGAAGGGGCAATTAAGGCCACCTGTGCTATGGATGAATTTTATTTCAGAAACACTGTGAAATAATTAAATATTAATTCTTATTTTGTGTCAACAGCACCCAGCCCCATGGAAGGCTACCATTAGTAGGACTTTCAAGGATGAATAAAAGGGCTTATTTGTATCTCTTAAAAAAAAAAAAAAAAAAAAAAAAAAAAAAAAAAAAAAAAAAAAAAAAAAAAAAAAAAAAAAAAAAAAAAAAAAAAAAAAAAAAAAAAACCTGTGGTAATAGTAGTATTGTTTTGTTAAATAGTTCTTATCATTTAAAAATAAATATTGAGCCCTGGCTGGTGACACAGTGGATAAGGAGCCAGGGCCTGCAAACCCGAAAGTCGCTGGTTCGATTCCCAGCCAGGGCACATAACCAGGTTGTAAGCCAGATCTCCAGCCAAATCCATAGCTGGAGGCAGGTGAAAAGCAACCACACATTGATGTCTATCTCCCTCTCTGCTTTCCTCCCTTCCCCTTTCTCTAAAAATAATAAATAAAATATTTTTTTAATGAATAAATAACCCCTGGCTGGTAGCACAGTGGATAAGGCACCAGGGCCTGCAAACCCAAAGTTCACTGGTTCAATTCTCAGCCAGGGCACATAACAAGGTTGCAAGCCAGGTCTCCAGTCAGGTATGTAGCTGGAGGCAGGTGAAAGGCAACCATACATTGATGTTTCTCTCCCTTCCCCTCTCTCTTTATAAAATAATTTATAAATTATTTATTAAAATAAATTATTTATAATAATAAATAAAATCTTTTAAAATAATAATAAATTAAAAATAAATATTGAAGTATTAAGTATGAAAACTCATAACTTTGATTGCTTCTATATAGTCTGGTGGGGGTGGGAGAAAAGTTGGCAAAGATATAGATGAAGCAAAACTGGTCTCGAAGGTTAAGGGAATTAAAAAGAAAAAAAATATTGGCCATGAGTTCTCATTTGTTGAAACTGGGTATCATATATGCAGGGTGGGGCAAAAGCTGGTTTACAGTTATTTATGTGGAAAATAATATAATAAATAATAATGTAAATATAGGAATAAACTGTGTTTTTTTGTACTCACAAATCTAAACCTACTTTTGCCCACCCTATATAAACTTGGTCTTCGCCTTTGGTTCCTAGTATACAACTCCTAAATCCCTGGGAATTTTCTGAGTGATAGATGCATCTTTTATTCTGATAAGGGTGCCCTTGGTGGGCCCCTAGATAGCTTTATGGTTGGAGCTGGTGTCCAGAAAGGCCAAAGCATGATCAGAGGATTGGAATTTTCAGCCCCACCTCCTGGCCTCCTGGGAGGGGATCCAGCTGGAGATGGAGGTAATCACCAATGGCCAATAATTTATTAGCTATGCTTACACAGCGGGCCTGAGTTGAACATATCCAGGTGCTGGGAAAGCAGGGCCCCAGTTTTCTAATGAATATAATGCTAAACAGGCAAATACCAGATGTACATGTAGCTCTTACACCCAAATAGTCCTCAGAAAAACCACTCTGGTGTTAGGGGACCTTCCATCATCATCCTTTCTGCTACCTTCCTTCTCTGCCTCCTTTCTTCCTCCTTCCTTTTCTGTCCCACACCCAACACTCAGTGATATCTCAACTTGCTTGCTGGCTCAAACTGTCTTTAGCCATCTTGAGCAGCCTGGAAGAGTTTAGAGAAAGAGGAGGGAAATATTCCTAGAGAGCAGGCTACATAGCCACATAGCTATTTATTCACCACCTTCCACCCTTTTGGTCCAGAGCATCAGCTCTGACTCCTAGAATGAGAATCCTGGAAAATCTGCCAATGGGTATTCCCTACAACTTGGACTCCAGATGATTCTGCCATTGACATTCATGTGCTGCGGTTGGGGGAGAAAGACAGAAAAGGCCTGGTTCTCTGATGACTGCAGAGCTTCCACATTGCCAGATACCTTTGATGCACAAGAGAAATGAACTTCTCTCTCATTTAAGAAACACTGATATCAGGATTCCTGTTACATGCAGGTGAGCTTACCATCAATTAATACCAGACCCTTCAGACAGAATACCTTGAATACCTAGAAAATACCTGGTTACCCTAGTCACTGCAGTAAATTCACAGAATGGTTACTCCCCTTTAAAAGTCCTCCACAGACTTCATGTTTCAAGGACAGGCAAAGGTGTGAGACTTTATTCTGTCTGTCCTCCAGTGGTTTACAGAGGAGACAGACTCTGGTCAGAACATAAGATGATGGACATAAAAGGGAAGCAGACACATCCATGTTGCAATGTGCGGAAGAAAAGAAAGGTGGCCAAAGACTTAGTCTAAGAGGAATACACCATCATATTTCCAGGCCCCATGGCACCTCATCTTCCAACACATGACTCTTTCTCCCTGTTCCTTCTTTTCCTTCACCCCTCGCCTACTGCAGGCCCACACACAAAGCAGCCAGCACTGCCGTGGTGACTACCAATACCACGGCCCAGCAACAGAGACCTTGAGGCAGAAGAAGTCCCTGGGACAGAAGGAGTAAGAAATGTACCCAAAGTCACAGAGCCCCAGGAGTGGAACCTGTGTGCTAATTTCCAGTCCTTTAGTGTACTTACTTTCCTACTAAGATAGATATCACCTGAGGTATTATACTAATTCATTCATTGATTACTTCATTTACTCATCGCACTGCTATTAAAGGTCTTTGATGTGACAGACATGTGGGCATGGTTCTGGGCAAGCAAAGAATCAAGCACAGTCTCTGTCATGAGTAGACTACAGTTTACTGAGAAAGTCAAACCCTTAAACACATAATTACAGCACAACCGGTTACATGCAAAGGCAGAGCAAAGTACCAAGTAAAATGGAAGCATAGAGGAAACAATGATAATATCAGGGCTGGCACTGCTTAGTTAAACAATAATCGAAAGAACAATCCAAAGAAAGGCAACACCACGTGGAAAGGCCCGGAGTCATGGCAGTGCGAGGTGTCGTGCTGGCTCTGATGACCTACATGGGTGGGAAATAGAAGGACGAGAGGTTGAGCTAGAACAGAGTGACTATTGCCCACACTCCAAGGGGTTGAAGCTGAAGATTAGTGTGTAAATTATGTATTTTGGAGAATCTGGTTCCATTTTTAAGAATACCATGTCTAGAAGATCCTAAGGAAAGGGAGAACCAGTTGGTGTCTATTGCAGTCATCTAAACATGAAAGCCAATGAATCAACCAAAGCAGTGGGGAGAAAAGAATGGATTTGAGAGAGATTTAGGAAGATGAAACAACAGAACTTAATGATTGCTTAAGACTGGGAGAAAGGAGTGATTGGGTGACAGGGATGACAGTGGTGACAACCAAAAAAGCATGTCAAATTCTATGAGATTAGTTTCGGGCAACAATCTGCTCAGGTTACTTTCAAGCAACAGCAGCTGGACTAAAGGCCCAGGAAACAATAGCTGACTCACACAGAGATAGCCGTAATCCTTTTACAGCATAGACGTTGTTTTGGTTATGAAGCAGGCTTAATTCTCACAGTTCTACTAAAGTAGGCATGACCACACTAGCATTCTACAGATGAGGAAATAAAATAAAAAGGTACACTACTGACTTGCGTGAAGCCATCCTGCCAGGTTTCCAACCCAGCAGCAAGCACACTGCTCCGGGAGAGCATTGGGAACGAAGGGTGGAGAGTGTTGTGCTGCAGGCAGAGTTGGGTAATGCAGCACATTACAGGGTGAACTTGCCTACAAATCCCCTTTCAGTCTCTCTCTCTCTCTCTCTCTCTCTCTCTCTCTCTCTCTCTCTCTCTCTCTCTCTCTCTCTCTCTCTCTCTCTCTCTCTCTCTCTCTCTCTCTCTCTCTCTCTCTCTCTCTCTCTCTCTCTCTCCCTCCCTCAAGTTTACACTCAATGTAGCTGCTAATCTCTCTCAATTGGGCTATAATCACCTCTCTTTTGGGGAGCTTTCTTCTTCTGCCTGGCAGTTGATATTTCCACTTAGTTTGGGAAATGTGACCCTCCTAGCCTAGCAACTCTCCTAAGGGAAGTGGAATCTTTTCCAGATCTATTTATTCTAGAGACAATCAAACCCTGCTTTTAATTCCAGAGAAAGATATGAAGAGAAGGAAAAGTCTGGGAATGTGAAGGAGCGAAGCCATTGGGTTTGATTTGGGGCTTGTTTTGTTTGTGGTGTCTCAAGGATAGGCAAGTGCAGATAAGAAAAGAAAACACAAGGAGAGTAAGTCAGAGGTTTGAAGTTCTTCTTTTGAAAGTACTTATCAAGTGTTTGGTTTCAGACACTACACAGGAATAGTTAAACACAGCTCTCTGTTCATTACTTCTAGCATTCTGGAAAGCAGACCTGAACGCAGTGAAATTATTTTTCTAAATAACTTTGAAAAAGAAGCTAAACCAATTATGCATCAATGGCCAAGATAGTGGCACCTATTTTTTATTATTTACGCTTTTTTTTCTGAAGGTAGTTTACAACCCATATTCTGAAATTTGCCATTTGCTCATGAGTAAAGACATAGGAACAGGTGTCATAGTACATGCACAAAAACCTGGATAAATACATGTATGAAAAGGTTGCAATTTTATTTAAATTTTTTTCTAATTACGAGTAAACGCATGTGTTAAGTATTGAGAGGATTCCAACTATCAAGGCTTCCTAATTCAAATCAGGTTTCCACAGCATAGATAGACTCCCTCCATCAATTGGGCTTCCTTTTTTTTTTTTGTTTAAGATTTTATTGTTTTTAGAGAGAAGGGAAGGGATAGAGACAGAGAGGGAGAGAAACATCAATGCATAGTTGCCTTTCACCTGCCTCCAGCCATGGACCTAGCTGGAGACCTGGTTTGCAACCTGGTTATGTGCCCTGGCTGGGAATCAAACCAGTGACCTTTGGGCTCACAGGCCGGTGCCTTACCCACTGTTCCACCAGCCAGGGCCATGGTTTTCCTTTTCATAATTTGTGGTAAAGTGCACATAAGAAAATTAACCATTTAACCGTTCTTAAGTGTACAGTTCAGTGACATTAAGTTATTTTTGTAGCCTTTTTGCCAAGAACACAGTCCTTATCCTATCCAGACTATTCCCAAAAAAGGACTCCCAGGGCCCTTAGAGGTCTGTGCTTTGGCTCAAACCGTTGACTCACTTAGAACACCTGGCTCTTTCATCTGCCTATTAAAAGCCTGAATATAACTCTCCATGGCCACCAGATTTCACTAATCTCTCATAGCTGAGACTAAGTCCTGCTTGCTCTAAATTCTTGGCACACAATTTGAAACTCAAGTATTTCCTCATCTGCCTTGCATTATTATTTTGGGTGTGTGTATGTTTATGTGTTAACACCTTCTAGACACACGTTTCTCAAAGTGTTGTTCAGGGATCACTTATATTATAATCACCTGTCTTAAAATAATGAGGATTCTCAGACCGCAGGACCAAAAAGTCATTTAATAAATCTGAAAGAGGGTTCAGAATGATATGCATCATATCAGAAGACATGATGCATGCTAAAGTTTGAAGGCAAAGTTCTAATCTAGACAACTGCTACTTAAACTGTAGGTGCTGTGCCTTGCTTGTCTTCACATCTTTTGCAGCACCTAGCACTCAATACTCAATAAGCCTTGAATTGGGCAACACAGTTCCCTGTGTACCAGAAACATGAATGTGTTTTTTCTTAACCTCTGTGTACTAGGCAACTGTTAGTTTTGGTTGGCTAATGTTGTGTCCTACTTCTGCTAAAATCACCTCAATTCCCCTGTTTTCCTTTGGCAACTGCTCCCTCCCAGTATTACATTAAATAGTTTAAATGGAGTTAAATCTACTTCCTGGCTCTAGAAGTGGGAATGTTATCCAGGCCAGCCAGGGAAGAGTAACAAGTTATTTGTTCAGAGATGTGCATAGAGGCCAGGCTGAGACAGGAGTGGGAGAGGGTAGGGCCGGGCAGGGTGCCAATCCTAGCACTAAAGTAAACTCTTTCTATTGCCATTGCTAATCTGGAATTTTATAGCCTGAAGTCACTTCATAGTTACCCAAGAATGAAGCTAACAAAGAGGGAAATAGGCTAGGGTTGGGTGGGAAAGACAATGTCTTGAGAACATCATTGGAGTGCCTGGATCACACCTTGCCTGAGGGTCACTCCTTGAGATTCCAGATATTAAGCCAATTGATCCTCTTTCTAATTTAAACACCTTAGTTGACTTTCTTTAGCTTACAACAGGAATCCTGATGTATCTTTCATGCTGTCCTCTACCACTTGACACTGTGAGTAACTTTTGATTCTTGGGCTTTCCCTAATTCTGCATGCCAATACTAAACATGCAAATATGGTTTGACAATTATGGCCCAGGCCTATTCAGAATTCTCTGCTTGAGAGAGGCTTTGTGCGTGGGTGTGATTTAAATTCCTCTGTCAGAACAGCTTTTCTACACTTCTGAGCTTAAGATGAGTGCTCAACTGATTTAAATAAGAATATTCTAGAGGTCATTTTTCCTGGGAAACTTCCCTAATTTCCACACCTCCTTATATTCCAGGTTAAAAGGAGCTTTTATAGTTGCCCGTGCTTACCCTTGTTCTGCCCTCTTCACTTGACATTATACTTGTGTCTTACCTTCCTTTCCAAGTGGGGTTCCTTTTGCAAAGTAGGTACTTGCCATACAGTTTTTAAATAAATAGATAAATAATGAATGATAGTAACTATATATGTTAGGGAAAACTGGTCTCTTTTCCCCTACTTTCCTTAGAAGATCACAGAAAATCAATGTACCTTTGGCTTGGTTCCCATTGTAAGTAAATATAAAACTTTTTCACTATAAGCTTGTGAGTCACTTCCCATGTTTCTCATTCTTCATGATTTGACAACATGAATTATTCATTGCTTTTCAGCATTTTAGCTAAAATCAAGTGAAAATATTAATCAATAACATTGTTTGAAGACTCTAGATACGTTAAAGAGCCCAATTTACACCTGATTTTTGTGAAAGTTCTATCAATATATTACTGACATGTAATACTTCTCATTTTATACTGACACATTGCATCTCCAGCTGGTCATAGAAAGTAAACTAAACTGTGCTTGAAAACAATTCCTGAAATTCACATTTTGTTTGAATTAGAACATATTTATCAGGTTATGTCTTTAGTCAAGTGGACTTTGGACGAGATTTCTACTCATAACCTGAGATGTCTGACATACTTTCTCCAGTCATGACTAAAAAATTAAAATGGACATCAAAAGTCTGGAACTTTAAACAAAAAACAACTTCTTGAGAAGACTGATATTTTTGAGAACTGACCTTTTTAAAAAAACACAGAGTAGGCCCTGGCTGGTAGCACAGTGGATAAGGCGCCGGCCTGTGAACCCAAAGGTCGCAGGTTCGATACCCCAGCCAGGGCACATAACCAGGTTGCAAACCAAGTCTCCAGTCAGGTCTGTGGCTGGAGGCAGGTGAAAAGCAACCATACATTGATGTCTTTCTCTCTCTCTGCCTCTTTCCCCTCCCCTCTTTCTAAAAATAATGAAATAAAATCTTAAAAAAAAAAAACAAAAAAACCACAGAGTAGCTTGCACATCTGAAACTCACAACTATGTTTCAAAAATTCTCATATTCTAGCTTTGGATTTGAGTGCTAATTTGTGGCCTCATGGAATCTTCACTCCCTGTGAATCAAGTGATAGCAACTATGTTCAATGTTGTCTTGTCATACAGGTTCCTACCTTGAAGAATTTGCAAATGAAAAGTACTAAGAAAATGGCACATGGTAATTGAATAGAGATCATTTTCCTTGTGTTTTCAAATAGCAGTTTACCCCCAATCTCTCTCCCTCTCTCTCTCTCTCTCTCTCTCTCTCTCTCTCTCTCTGCCTCTCACTGTCTGTCTCTCTCTCCCTTTCCTATTATATTACTAGAAATTTTATGGGCTTACTTTACCATTTCTAAGTGGTCAATCAAGATAGCATGGTACTGGACCAAGAGATGAGGGTTTTCTAGTAAACATCAATATATAGAAATGCTATAAAATTTTTATGTCTTTGAAATTAAAATTTGGGAATATCATACAGCTTAATATTGATAAAATGCAGAAGGTAAATACAGAAAGAATTATAGTCAACCTCATTCATCCAGTATATTGCTTTTGTAATGTTCATAACAGCTTTATTTATAATAGTATACAGCTAGAAACAATCCAAATGTCCCTCACCTGGTGAACTGTCAAATAAACTGGTACATCCATAACATAGAACACCACTCACAACATAAAGGAATCAACTATTGCTTCATATGACAATGTGGATGAATTTCCATAGAACCATATCAAACAAGAAAAGCCAATAATAATATGTTATATACTGTATGATTCATTTCTGTAACTTCTAGAAATGACAAAATTATAGATATGAAGTTAAGGTTGTCAAGGGTAAAGGAAGAGGTGTGCAGGAAAATGGGTGTGGCTTATCCGGTATACCTTTAGAGTGTGTTATATCTCACAATTTTAAAACTTTTTTTTTTTTAATAATTTTGAACATTTATTGGTGTATCAGTACCCACTTTTTATTTTTATGATTTCATTTCATTATTTTTAGAAGGAGGGGAAGGGAGAGAGGCAGAGAGGGAGAGAGACATCAATGTATGGTTGCGTTTCACCTGCCTCCAGCCACAGACCTGACTGGAGACCTGGTTTGCAACCTTGTTATGTGCCCTGGCTGGGGAATCGAACCTGCGACCTTTGGGTTTGCAGGCTGGCACCTTATCCACTGTGCTACCAGCCAGGGCTAAAACTCTTTTACTGAGGTATAACATATATATGTACATATGAGAGAGACACTAAAAAACCTGAAATTTATTTATTAAAAATTGTGTATTTATTCTTACATGTTTAAAGTTCAGTCATCTTTAAAGTACTCTCCATTTGAAGCAATGCACCTATAAGATGTTTTTTCCACTGCTCAAAACAGTTTTTGAACTCATCAATTTTTTTCACTATTTCAAAATGTCTACATTAATTCATTTGCTTAAAGAATTACTCTTCTAAGTAATATGAATTGCAATATTACCAAACACATGCAAAAATACATTTACACACATACCTATTTTTACACATATTTAAAGTACATACTGGATTTGGAACCTAGGCCTATCTGACAACAAATTCTATAATCTTATCCATAAGAAACATCAACAAGTAGAATGTAATAATCACACACACACACACACACACACACACACAGAGTTGGTACTGTTCTATATTCTATATCTGTCTCCTTAAAAATGGAACTAGTCTAGCTATAGCCATCAGAGAAGAAAAAGGAATCAAAGGTATCCAAATTGGAAAGAAGGAAGTCAAACTGTCATTATTTGCAGATGATATGATAGTGTACATACAAAACCCAATTGGCTCCACCAAAAAACTTACTCAACCTAATAAGCAAATTTAGCAAAATAGCTGGGTATAAAGTCAATATCCACAAATCAAAAGCATTTTTGTATACCAATAATGAAACAACAGAAATAGAAGCGAAAAACAAATCCCATTTACCATGGCAACAAGAAAAATAAAGTACCTAGGAATCAACTTAACTAAGGAGGTCAAAGACCTGTACGCAGAAAACTACAGAACAATGAAGAAAGAAATCAAGGAAGACACAAATAAATGGAAGCATATACCATGTTCGTGGATGGGAAGAATTAACATCATTAAAATGTCCATACTACCCAAAGCAATCTACATATTCAATGCAA
>PVIW01018838.1:0-10796 GCA_004026585.1 Noctilio leporinus
GAGGGGTGGGTGTGGAGGGTGTGGAGGGCACGGTAAAAAAGGTAAACGGGTTAAGAAAAACAAACTGATACTCACAAAATAGTCACAGGGATGTAAATACAGCATAGGGAATATAGTCAATAATGTTTTAATAACTGTGTGTGATATCAGGTGGGTACTTCAAGTATACAGGGGACTGCTTTGTAAAGTAAATGATTGTGTAACTCACAGGTGGCAAACAAATGCGGCGCTCCACCTTGTTTTATTGGGCCCAGCACCTTGTTTCTACCCAGCTTGCTTAACTGTTAAGGAATAGTTACATTTACACCATCCTCAAATTACATTCAGCCTTTTGAAGGCAACTGCGAGGCTGATGTGGCCCCTGGTGAAAACGAGTTTGATACCCCTGGACTACTATGCCAAGCACCTGAAACTAATATAAAGTAATATTAAATGTAAACTGTAATTGAAAAAAATTGTTTTGATTTTGCAAAGAAAAGCCCAGGCCCAGATGGCTTCACTGGTAAACAGTACTAAATACCTAAAGAACGAACCCCAATCCTGCACAAGCTTGCACAAAATTCCAAAACACAGAGCAGGAGAGAACGCTTCCCATCTTACAATTATAAGAGAACAATGCTGAGAACTTTAAGAATTCTTTGCAAGACTAATTCTTTTAAAACTCCTTAGACTACTCCTTTTCATTCTTTTTTCCTGATTTTTCTCCCTTTATTGGGCATCCCGTAAGGTTCTACTTCCAGACCTCTATCTCCTCTTCTTTATCTTTCAACAATACCTGTCGTTTCAAAGACAGAACTTTGGGGAAATAGGTGAAACATTTACTTTTAAATAAGCAACCTTACAGGACTCTGAAATCAAAGCCATAATGCTCTGAGCTTTTTACCCCCCATTCTCCCAGAATTCACCTTTAAATGCTAAGCAGTTCTCTGGAGTTGTGATTAGACTTTGCCATTTTCTGCCCTCTAGATGTGTTCTGTGTGCATAGCTTGGTATTTGCCACATTAATTTACTTACATCAGTTAATCACCTTATAACCACAACAGTTTTAATAAGGTCCACTAGGGAACCCAATTCCCTTTATTAATTGCTATTCTTACCACAGAGAAGCATTTAAAGACTGGAGAGAAATCACTGAGAGCAACAGTTATAATGAAGGGTTAGAGGTACCTCCTGGTCTTACCTGTGATGTTGGCATCACAGGCCTTATTATTTATTTATTTATTTATTGTATTTTTATCATTGACACTATTACAGATATGCCCCATTTTCCCCACTTTGACCCCATCTACCCAGTCCCTGCCATGCACCCCAGCCTTCACCACACTGTTGTCTGTGTCTGTGGGCTATGCATATATATTCTTTGGTTAGTCTCTTCTAGCCCCCTCAATCCCCTCCCCTCTGAGATCTGTCAGTCTTTTCCATGTATCCATACCTCTGGGCCTATTTTGTTCGTCAGTTTATTTTGTTCATTATGTTCCACATACAATATAAGTAAGATTATACAGCATTTGTCTTTTTCTGACTGCTTATTTTACACAGAGTAATACTCTCCAGGTCCATCCATGCTGTCACAAAGGGCAAGAGATTATTTTTATAGCTATGTAGTATTCCTTTGTGTAAATGTGCCACTTTTTTTATCTACTTGTCTACAGATGGGCAGTTGGACTATTTCCAGATCTTGGCTATTGTAAATATAAAAGTGCATATAGTCTTTCTGATTGGTATTTCAGGGTTCTTAGGATATATTTCCAGAAGTTGGATCTCCGGGTAAAACAGCAGTTTCATTTTTAATTTTTTGAAAAAGCTACATGCAATACATACAGTTTACATGCCATAGCATTTTGTGTTAGTTTCAATCATGTATTTTACAAAGTGTTCTCTTTGATATTTCCAGTACACAGCTGGCATCATACATCATACCATATCCAATTATTTCTTTTTTTTTTTATTTTATTGATTATGCTATTACAGTTGTCCCAATTTCCCATCTTTGCCCCTCCTCCACCCAGCACCCCAACTCCATCCAGCAATCCCTCTTCCTTTGCTCACGTCCATGGGTGAGACATGGAAGTTCTTTAGCAGCTCCACTTCCTATACGTGCTCTTCACATCCCCCTGCTTATATCATATTATAAATGTAGTAATCCAAATCTGTGGGGTAAGAGTACATTTTAAATAAATGCTGTTCTTATTATTAGCTATTCATTTGGAAAAAATAAATGTAAGTACCTATGTAAAAATTTATTTCTTTTGGGACATACTTCTTTGAATTGAAATAGAGCTGCTGCTAACTTTTTGCAGAATCATCCCCTAGACAGACACCATTAACTGGCCAAATGTGCAAGCCAAGCTGGGCTCATCCTACAGCTACCCACAGCTACCCACCCACAGCTACCACTGGTTAGTCCAGGTATGAGCACCTGACTCACAACGAGTCAACCAGAGCCCTTCCCAGGATATTCTGAGAGAGAGAGAGAGAGAGAGAGAGAGAGAGAGAGATCAAGTCTAGTCCCTCCTAAGACTGTGTATAAGAAGATGTGAGCATTAGATATAACCAAACTACATGTTTAAATTCTCCCTTGATTCGTACTTCATACTCTCTCCCTATTATTCTATTATTCTCTCTCTCTCTCTCTCACACACACGCACACGCACACACACACGCACACACACCCTCCCTCTCTCCCTCCTTCCATCTCTCCTTCCTTCACAGCTAAGCTATTTCTACTCCCTCATCTCATCTCTCATAGCATTTTGTGCAATTCACTCTCTTAGCACTTACCAAGCAATTTTTTTTTAATTTTAAAGGTTTTATTTATTATTTTTAGAGTGAGGGGTAGGGAGAGAAGCAGAGAGGGAGAGAGACATCCATGTATGGTTGCCTTTCACCTGCCTCCAGCTACAGACCTGGCTGGAGGCCTGGCTTGCAACCTGGTTATGTGCCCTGGCTGGGAATGGAACCAGCGACCTTTGGGTTCGCAGGCCGGCGCCTTATCTACTGAGCCACCAGCCAGGGCTTTACCAAGCTATTTTTGAATTGGTAGTTTACTGTTTACTCCTACAACCAACACTTTTTTGACAGGGAGCATTTTGGAAATTAAGGTTACCCCATCGCTGAAATCAGTCTCATGTTTCAAGGATCCTGAAGGTTGGCAGAGGACTGGAGTGCTGAGACCATGCACTCCAGAGGGAGACAGACTGCCTGGATTTCAGTTTGCCTGTTGAATGGTTTGTTACTGAAGTGAGATATTCTCAGTGCCTTCATTTCTTCATCTGGAAAGTACAGCTCATTGTGAAAATTAAATGGGTTCGTAATTGTGCAAGACCATACCTAGCACGTCAGGATCAAGGACAACTTTGTCACCTCTATGATCAGTGCTTAACACAGTCCCTGGTACATAAGGAATTAATAAATATTTGTCGAATGAACAATTTCTGTGATTTTATATTCTAATTCAGTTAAACAGTGACATAACCTGGAACCACACCGCCCTCTTGTGGAGGAAATAAAGGCTTCAGAAAAATGGTGTTGACTGCGCTGGGGTTTGCACTTAGCTCTCCTTGCAGTCCCCATCACTGTGTCACTCCCGGCACAGAAGTACACAGCAGAGTCACTCCCAAGAACAGGCGATTTCTTCAAGTTAAAAGAGGTTTGGCTCTTGTTAAGTTCAGCCTCAAAACCAAAGATACCTTTAACCAGGTTCTCCCCCGTGATGTATTTCAGAAGGAACTGGAGACCTCGGTTGGGATATTGGACATACCAAAAAAGATAAGGGCTTCCAGAAAGTGAATAGGTGCATCTCACAGTTAGTGGGCCACCTTCGGTGACGGTGACCTGATTATCCGGCTGAGTGATCGACTGAGCTCTCAGTCCACCTGTAAAATAATGCACACTGCATCAGTAAAACTGCTGAAAAGAATGTATGTGGATAATCAAGAGGAAAATGGGAAGGGAATACTACTCACTCAGTGTGAAGAGAATGGCAAGTACGGAGATGCACGCAGATGCCATGGCTTGAGCTGAGCCGGCTGGAGGCTTCTTTCCAGCCCACCTCAGACAGAGACTGGGCTCTTGGAGAGGGACCAGCACTCCTGCGTCAGCACAGCTCTTCTTCAGGGAACCTGGTGCTTCCTGGCACCTGTGTCTTCTCTCTACTGAGCAAGCTCTTGGTTCAGGCTTCTCAAAGCTCTGTGGAGAGCAAGACCAGTGCTGCACTTTGGCGCCCGAAACAAGCCTCGCACTGCAGCACCCCCTGGAGCCCAGCCACAGAACTGAGTGGGTGACGACTGCCAAGCGCTAGAGTTTCCAAGTCCTGTCACAGGACCAGACCTCCGGATATTTACATCTTCTATGAAAAAAGAAGGGAGAGTTTGAAAACTTAGGAAAAGAAACAGAAGTTGAATCAAAGTGAAAAATGCATGCTGTGTGGCTTAAGCTTTAAATGATTTGCGCTCTCTTAAGATAATATTGAGACATAAAAAGGAAAATAAAAATTGAAATGAGGAAATAAACAGAAAATGTAGCTTTGGGTGAAGAAGGAAAGGAAAATAAAAATGAAAGATAAGAAAAGGAAAAATAAGAAAGAAGTAAGGCAAGAGAAGATAAATGATAAGAAAGGATGATAACCTTGTTATTCTCTTAAGAAATAATGTAGAGTTGTCTTCTGTATAAACCTGTTTGACCAGGTGATGACTCAGGTTTTCCTCTAGGTTGGACCTATTGGAGCCCCTCTCTATGATAATCTTTTAAAACTTATACAGAAAGAACTTGAGCCTCCTCTTGAAACAGTTTGAGAGAGAGAAAAGGAATGGTCGAAAGCACATTTGTCCTATTAAACAATAGGATTGTAAAGAAAAAAATCTCTGAAAGAATTGCAAAATAGAGACTTTCCACGTGGAGAGGCTACTTAAAACATGGTTCAAATAAAGCGCATAGGGAGGCCGGCTTACCCACACTCGCAGTGCCTCACCCACTGACTGCCTTGTCTTCCAGTCCCACGTGAACCGCCTGTAATGCCTGGTGGAGCAGCTCAAGCTGGAGGCCAGTGTGGAGAGGATCCAAGTCCCTCCAATGGCTGAGGAGCTTCAACAGTAGTGCACGCAGAATGCCTGCAAGGATGCCCCGCTAGTCAGTATTCCAAAGGAAAGCCCAGATCCTGTGTGTTTTATTCTGAAGAATGGAAAGAAGTTCGCTAAGGAATGCCTTCAGGCACCAAGTGATGAATGACTGCCTTCAAGTCTCCAAAGCCCTTTACTCTAACCAAATGACTTTTAGATATTCCAGACCTTTCTTTGACCTAGTCTTGTAGCCAAAATTTTACAGATATTGATGTTTCAACTCAATTTTTAAAAGCTGGGTGAAGGAGTCAACATTTAAATAATAATTTGAATTTTTAAATTTTGTTTGGTGAAGTACTTTATACTTAAGACAAACATATCACTAAGTATATCAAAATGCTTTCTTTCATAAGTGAATTACAGTGTTTCTGTACCTGAAATATTATGTATGTTTTATTTAATGGATTTTGGGAGGGAAAACATTTTTGTTTAATAAAAAATTGAATATTTATAATTAGTTGATCCTAAGATTTTTGTGCTGTAACAGAATTTGTTCTTTTATCGTGAATTTACAATTTCTTATTTTTTTAAGATTTTATTTATTATTTTTAGAGAGAAGGGAAGGGAGAGAGGCAGACAGGGAGAGAAACATCAACGCATGGTTGCCGGTTGCCTTTCACCTGCTTCCAGCTATGGATCTGGATGGAGACCTAGCTGGAGACCTGGCCTGCAACCTGGTCATGTTGCTCTGGCTGGGAACCAAACAAGCGACCTTAGGGTTGGCAAGCTGATGCCTTATCCACTGAGCCACCAACCAGGACTACAATTTCTTTTTTTAAGTATATTTTATTGATTATGCTGTTACAATTGTTTTCTTTTCTCTTTGTTCTCTTTCACCTAAGATTTCCATTCCCTCCTATAGTCCCACCCTCTCTTAGTTCATGTCCATGGGTTGAGCATATTATTCTTAACTTCTCCCTTTCTACCTTGTACCCACCAATTTATATTTAATAATCCCTGCACCATTTCCCCATTTCTCCCCCTTCCTCCTCCCAGCTGATAAGGCTCCAAATGATCTGCATACCTATGATTCTGATCCTATTCTAGTTGTTTGTTTAGTTTGTTTTTGTTTTTATTTCTTAGGTTCTGTTGTTGATAGTTGTGAGCTTGTTCTTTTTCATGTTTATAATTTTGAGCCTCTTTTTCTTAAATAAGCCCCTTTAACATTTCATCTAATAATGGCTTGGTGATAATGAACTTCCTTAGCTTTACCTTGTCTGAGATGCACTTTATCTGTCCTTCCATTCTAAATAATAGCTTTGCTGGATAGAGTAATCTTAGTTGTAGGTCTCTGCTTTCCATCACTTTGAATATTTCTTGCTAGTCCCTTCTTTCCTGCAAAGTTTCTTTTGAGAAATCAGCTGAGTCTTATAGGAACCCCTTCGTAGGTAACTGTCTTATTTTCTCTTGTTGCTTTTAACATTCTCTTTAACCTTTGGCATTTTAATCATGATGTGTCTTCGTGTGGTCTGATTAAGATCTAGTTTGTTTAGGACCTTCTGTGTTTCCTGGACTTGCACATATTTCTATTTCCTTCATCAAATTTGGGAAGTTTTTCTTCATTATTTTTTCACACAAGTTTCAAATTTCTTACTCTTCCTCTTATCTTTCTGTCACCCCTATGATTTGGATGTTGGCACATTTAAAGTCACCCCAGAGGTTCCTAAGCCTCTCTTCATTTTTTTAAATTCTTGTGTCCTCTTTCTATACAAATTGACTGTTTATTTCTTCCTTGTGCCCCAAATCATTTATCTGAACCCTGGTTTCCTTCCCTTCATCATTGGTTTCATGTGTATTTTCCTTCATTTCACTTAGTCTAGCCTTCATTCCTTCCTGTCTGTGTTTGCCATACTTGAGCATACATACTCCTGTCAAGTCTGTGAGTATCTTTATCACCAGTATTTTCACTGGTCAGCCATAGTCACTGTTCCAGTGCAGCTGCCATGCCACCAAACCACATCCCACCAAACTTCTCCTCCAAACCGCGTCCTCTCTGTCCTGGCTCCACCCCTCTTACCTGTCTGGATGAGTATGTCTGCTTTATATCTTTGATTTGTTGGCTTCCATGCAGCTCAATGTTCTGGAATTTCTGGCTGTCTCTAGTTTTGAGGTAAATGTATTCGTTTTGGGTTGTGGAGGGAGATGCAGTGTGTTTATCTTTGCCTCCATCTTGGATTCTCTGAATTTATCATTTCTAAATGAAAGTAAGCCCGTGTAAAACTTGGGAGGAAATAGGCTTTATTAATTAAATGTCCCGATTTTTCCAGGTGAGAGGAGTGTTTTATTTTTAATACTAAGCATGAAAGCATTTCTTAGCAAACTTATTTAGAAAGATTACTGTGTCATCTATTAGATTACCCCATTCTGTGTATGAAGGAGATGTGATCTTTGCCTTTAGTTCCTCTATTTTATAGTTGTGGTTGTGTTACTAGTAGAAGTGGGGTTCTTGGGATGTTGCAAGAAATGCAGTTCAAGAGACACAAAAAACAATGAGGCCTGGTGGTAACATTGATTTGGGTGCCAGATGCAAAATCACAGGAGTTCCCTTGTGTTTCCAATGCCCATCTGCATCTGGCTGGTCATGGGAAAAGTTCAGCCTTGTCTTCATCAAGCCCAAAACAAAGGCGCTGTCCAGAGTTTCTGTGTCATACTAAAAATGAGTCCTTTGGAGCCTTCACAGTCTGCCACAGGCCCCAGGAGGCAACTAGACCCACGTGGTTGCTATGGAGAGACACACACAAACAAATGAGGTCAGTGTGTGTTACTGGGTGAGAGAGATATAGAGGCTTTATTATCTCGGGCTTGGGAAGGACCAGGTTCTTTTTTTTAACTATCCAATCAACTTCCCAAACTCTAGCCAACTTGTGATGGGTTCCTCCTAACCAAACCGTTCCCTTCCCAGGTTAGACAGCTGGATGGTCAGCTCCCACTGAGCATGTGCTTACTTCACCCCCTCCCCAAATCCCTACTCCTCCTCCCTACGCCCCTACCTCCCCACCTCCCCCACCCCCCATAATCTGGACCAGTGGACCAAGAAGATTGAACTGGTCCTTCCTCCTTCCACGGGGGAGTGAGAGATGTTAATTCCCTTGGCAGGAAAATGCTGCCATCCCCTCAAGTGTGTGAAGCTGTAGTCTCCTGTTAAAGCAAGCAGGCTTCTTAATATGATTTCCTTTGCTCCCTTCCTTTATTAATATCTAGCTACCTAGGTTAATATCTGTACTTTTTAAAATACTATATTATTTCATGTTGTTGTTGTTGTTTAAGATTTTTTTTTATTTCCTTATTTTTAGAAAGAGGGGAAGGGAGAGAGGCAGAGAGGGAGAGAGACATCAATGTATGGTTGGGTTTCACCTGCCTTCATTTCATGTTTAAAATAAAATTTTCCCTGTCTGGTATGGCTCAGTGGTTGGGCATTACCCTGCAAAGTGATAAGTCACCAGTTTGATTCCTAGTCAGGGCACATTCCGAGGTTGCGGGTTTGGTCCCTGGTTGGGGCACATATGAGAGGCAACCAACTAATGTTTCTCTCTCACTTTGAAGCTTCTCTTCCCCTCTACATTGATACCATTCCACCCAACTCTCCAATTTATAGTGAAAGAACTTTCAAGTTCACAGATAGTAAATAGGAACTTTTTCCCAAAACCACTGTAAACAAGGCACAGTGATGTCTATTTTGAGATCTGTCTAATGTGAAACAAGTGAGCCAATGGGAATGTTCCCAAAATCATGAAAGTGAAGGTCCCTATTCTCCTATAGCATTCCTACCCTCCAAGAAGTACCACTCTTTCTCACTTGGCTACTGATGAGACATGAACATTACAACATGAGGGCACTGATGGAACTTCAATCTGAGACTCCAGGCACTTCTCTAAGCCTGCCTAATGCCCTCCCCAAGAAACTATTTATAAACATCAAAACTCTGGAAATACCAAAGATTTCCCAGGAAACAATAAGGAATAATTCTTGTAAGACATGAAAGGGAAATTTCTTTGCAAACACCAGACTCTGAAATGTAGATTATATTCATTTTGGAAGCATCAGAGAAAATTCAGCACAAATAAAGTTGGAGCAAGGAGGAAAATCAGGGTTTTTATAAGAAACTTTAAGAACACAGTCCAACAAAGAAAAATCAAAATTTTTTATATAAAACTCTCCAAAAATTGGGAAACCCATGATTTGATCTTCTGTTATGCTAACTCCAAATAAGAGAGACCATAAATCAATAACCCTCGTATCTCAGTGAACTGAAGAGATTGTTTAGTGTTTTAGGCTTTAAACCTTTCCTCACCCAGACCCAATTTTCTCATTGCTTTCTTGTAGAATAATAATGAATCAATGCTACATCTGAGATGTGTTGTTACAAAGAAATTATACTTTTAGAGAAATGTAAGCCAACTGGGAAGTGTTCAAAATGTACAATAGAGAAAGGACTCTCTATATACAAATTCCTGAATTTGAGTATAAAGGGATTTTCCTCTCCTGTGGATTCTTCTCTTCTTGTCACCACTAGACTGAGAACTTCATGACGTAGAGTGTGTCTGAACTCAATTTTTTAAAATGTTTAAAAGATTTTATTTATTATTTTCAAAGAGAGGGGAAGGGAGAGAGGCAGAGAGGGAGAGAGAGATGTCAATGTATGGTTGCCTTTCACCTGCCTCCAGCTACGGACCTGACTGGAGACCTGGCTGGCAACCTGGTTATGTGCCCTGGCTGGGAATCAAACCAGTGACATTTGGGTTCCCAGGCCAGTGCCTTATCCACTATGCCACCATCCGGGGCAAAATTTATTTAATAGTAGTGTCAAATGGAAAAGCTAGGGAAACACTGAATTAGGGAGAGAAGCAGTTAGTGCTGCTCTCTTATCCACCTCCTGCAAAGGCTGTGCTCTCTCTCTCTCTATTTCTGTTCAGCTCCTAACGGGTTCTCTGCCTCTGTGTCCTCCACAGCACAGTAGTAAGTGGCAGCATCTGCAACCTGCACCTGGAGGATGAGCAGTGAAGAAGAGAATCGTTCATATGTCATGTTGTAGCGTCCCTGCTGAGAGGGCCTTGAGCCCTGTACAAGGAGTCTTGGTGCAAATCCTGGCAAGTGAAGGTACCAGAAGAAGTTGTAAGCAGTGGATATAGAGTGATTACAGGAAATTTCCACCATAGCTCCCTCTGAATACACCACGGAGGAAGGCTGAAATACTTGGTCCTTGCTCTCCACAACTGCAGAAAACAAATAGAGAAGGCTGTGAGTTTTATGGTGCTATTTGCTTGTCCATGGCCTTTTAGGTACATTGAATATTAATAAACCTGGATTCTTTGTTGTTTTTTTAAACCGTGAAAATTTTAAAATAATGGCACACGCCAGTGAAGAAGCCTACTTACCCTCCCAGAGGGAGCTGAAGAGGAGCCCCAACCACATCACTTTCAGGGTGCTCTGCAAAGCTATAGCCATACCACAGCTGGTCTCAGGCCTCAGCTCTGTGTGTGTGTGTGATGCTCACAGACAAGCTCATTTAAGGCCTTCTGTTTTGCATTTTCTTCTTGATGTTGATGACATCACCAGCCAAAATCTGTGACCTGAGCGAGTGACTATAGTTGTGAGGATGCTTAAGAGTGATTTCACAAGAACCTAGTATAAAGGAACCATGGACATGGACAATAGGTGGGATTGACTTTGGGGGGAATG
>PVIW01018839.1:0-10771 GCA_004026585.1 Noctilio leporinus
TTTCATTATTTTTGGAAAGAGGGGAAGGGAGAGAGGGAGAGAGATATCAATGTATGGTTGCTTTTCACCTGCCTCCAGCCACAGACCTGACTGAAGACCTAGTTTGCAACCTGGTTCTGTACCCTGGCTGGGGAATCGAACCTGCGACCTTTGGGTTCGCAGGCCGGCACCTTAACCACTGTGCTACCAGCCAGGGCCTTGTTTACCCTTTTAACTGATCTCCACAAACACAAGATATGGAATCTCAGAGGTTTTCTTGTTTAATATCAACAATTGAAAAGTGTACCACAACATCTGTTGTTTGTGAATTTTCTCCCCACGATGTCTATTTCAGTTTTCAAACTGGGTTGACATTTTCCTTTTAGAATATAGCCTATTTCCTCCCTTTTCATTTTTGGCTGGGTTAAGTTATGAATTCATATTAGACTATGACAAACTCTAGTGGAAGGACAATAATAAATATACATTGAGAGAAGTTAATAATAAAGTTTTGTAAAACCCTGTATCAAAGCCAAATATTTTACAATTTAGTTAATAGTTCTAGTAGCAATCCAACTCAATAGCATAATAACTTAATTTTTGGAAGTGTTTCTAATTCAATTTTCACACACACATCATCAGAACTTCTCTTTAAAGAAATGTAAACATTTTTTAGAAATTAACGTAGAATAACACATATATACAACTAAGAAATGAAAACATTCTGACATAATTGCTTAAGAATTTTTAATACTAGTAATATTGTAATCCTCTATGTTCCTCTCTCCAGTTTTATATCTCAGAAGCAATAATTTTAATAAAATTAAGGCTAATCATGATTTTTTATTTTAGTAATATCATAACATATATATCCATATATGTATACAATTTATGATTATAATTGATCATAAATGATTTCAAAATTACATAAAATGTTCTGCACTTTGCTTAATTATTCCAATTTTATGCCTGAGACCAATGTTAATATATATAGTTCATGTTTCATAATTTTGACATGTGTATCCTATGCCATTGTTAAGTTATGCTGATATGTATGCTCTCGTTTCTTTTCTGATAGATATTGAGTTGCAAGGTTTCAATAAAAATCTTCTGTTTATAATTTTGAGTCTATAAGAAATATCCTCTATAATATTTTCTTATGTCATATCCACAAGTGTGAATTTTAAGTCACAAGGCATACGTATTTTCAATGATAATGCATTGTAAGTTGTTTTTCAGTATAGTTGTATTAATTCTTCCAGTTATCCTCTTCTTTGTTAATATCTTGCAATTTTTCTTGGCATTGAGTTGTCTATTTTGTCTAGTTTGATATATTCAATATGAAAAATATAAAATTTGATAAAGACCATGTTTGACTTTGTAGTAAGAAGACACAGACAACTGTGTGTGATAGCCAGATGGAAAGCAGTGTGATAGGAGAGTTGGGCAAAGGGGAGATAAGTGGAGACAGATAGAGACTTTGCTTGGGGTGATGAAGGCATGATGCAGTGCAAAGATGCCATTTTATTGAGTTGTACACACCTGTATGTTTTTATGGACTAACATCACCCCAATTAATTCAATTAAAAATAAATTACTATATTCATTGGGTCTACTAATCCAGTGTAGTTGTTTTAATATAATCAATACGCTAATGACTCTCAAATCTGTATGTCAATTCTAGGTCTCCACGTTAATTTTAGACTTATACGTGCAATTGACCATTAGATTGCTCAACTTGAACATCTACTTGCCATCCCAAATTTAACTTGTCCAAGTCAGAATTTCCATTTTTTTCTCCCCAAAACCACTCCTGTAACAGTCTTTTCCATCACAGTCAATGAGAACCCCAACCTTCCAAAGTTGTCTCCAGTTATCATGAACTCTTCTTTTATCTCTGATATTTCACATAGAATTGATTATCAAATTAACCCCTATTACCCTACTTTCAAAATGCTGTAAAATTAATATTTAACCACTTCTCAATACTGTCATCACCACCACTGTCATAATCCACTGTTGAAGACACTACATCTTTCCTGATTGTTACAGTGGATTCCAAATTGCCTTGCTGTCTCCATCCTTGCCCACTTACCAGTCTATTTTCAGAATAGTACTGGTCTGCTAAAATATAATTCACATTATATTACACAGCTGCTCAAAGTCCTCCCACTCACTCAACTTAAAATTCCAAGTCTTTGTATGATATTCAGGGTGTTGTCTGAAGTTACTTCCATTACCTACAGTCTCTTCTGTTACAACTTCCTCACCTTCATTCCTGCAGCTACAGCCCCTTTCATTGCAGGACACCACCTCCTTCTGCTGAGGTGCCATGGGCTCAGACACTTGCTCCAGATGCCACTTAGTTCTTTCCACAAAAGCCTCTTCAGACATGCTTTTTAGCCCTATATCTAAAATTTCAATAACCTTTCCACACAATTCACCCAAATATTATATTCCCCTTTCCCTCCATTATTTATCTTTGTTCTTAACACATTATTAGTGAATATACAATTTATTTTACTGGTTGCACAGCCCTTAGCATAGTGCCTACCACAAGAGACACACTAGGTAAATATTTATTAATCTAATGAAATGTATATGCTACTGAATATTATAGTTTTACCATAAGTTATAAACCACACTGCATATACATTTAAATATATAAATTAAAAATATTTTAAAATGTTAACTTACTTTGAAAATGAGTTTCTGAAGTAATTTTGTTATAATATGCCTGAAGCAGGATTTTTAACAACACTATTGCCATTGACTTTAATAAGCATCAGATTTTTGTCACATATGATTTTATATTGCTGCAAAAAAGAAGGTGATTACTAAATCATATATTTAACTATATAACTATTCATATATTTTCATATAGCATCTAGCTATATGAAGTGATCCTTTGATATATTAGGCAAAGGATATCTTTCATAATGTAAATAAAACATTACACTTTCTTCGCTTTCTGGAAAAAGAATGATTCAAATACACTTTTCTTTATGTTTACATGATGCAGATTTGCCAATACAGCAACTTTTCCCTAGCTAAAAATATACCAATGAAATATATATATTCTCAAGCCTTTGACTATATCAAGAAAATTCAGAACACATTACTGAGAAATAGATGTGAATTGAATTTATTTGAAAATGAAATCACTTAAAATACCTGCTGTGAGGCCATCATTAGAGTATAGTAAGCTGTGGTCTTAGGCTGTTTTGCTCACAGTACCTAATTCATTATAAATTTACCCATATTTTCTTTAATTTAATAACATTACCCTTCCCCATCATTCCCTGCCTTTAAAATAAGTGAACCACAAACTTTTGATTATGATCTTGCAGCCATAGAAAACTTGGAAAATATAATCACAATTTAAAATTAACTCTTTGTCTTTAGGTTGAAAAAATGCTTTGAATTGCATATCTTCTCTTAATCACAGGTGATATTTCATAAGTTTAAAGTATAGTTTAAAAAAAAAAAAGGTACTTTCAAATAATTTTCCATGCCTTCATTCAGCAGGTAACCCAAACCTTCCTAATCCCCAAATGCTGCACTTCAAAGTTATGCTCAGGAAAAAAAATATTGAAAAGAACAGCCTCTCTTTCCAGTTGATTTAAAACATCACTAGCTTATTTTCAGTACACATATGGAGTTACTTTTAAAAAGAAATCTTGGAATAGTGCCAGTCTACATACAGGAAAGTCTTTTCTCCAGAGAGAGCTAAAATTCATTATCTGAGCTTTGGGACGCCCATGTTCCTTCAAAATTTGGACATATCTTTGTTCCCCCATGATTAGTGATAGGGGTTTGTAGGAGTTGGAATTAAAATAAGAGACTACTCCATGTGTAACTAGAGTCTGAAGAAACCAAATGATCATGTTATTTTGAATTGAAACTGATTAATAATCATACACAAATAAAATAGTAGTTATGTGATAGTTTTATAATAGAGTTTAAAAAAATTATTTATGAAAACACTTGTTATGTGTTTGTCAGTAACATATATTGAAGTTATATTTTGGATACTTTATCTACTTTATTTATTCATTAAACATTTAAATTTTCTCATTTAAAGCCATATGAATTTTTTTTTTTTGTAGGAGAATATTACTAAGTCCAAGGAAGTTAAGGACAATATAATTATTTCATTATTGTTATGACCATTTTATAATAATAATGATTCAAAATTAGATCTATTTTTGTTGTATAAAATTTATCAAAGTGGAGAACAGTGTTACAAGTTCAAAGTAAAAAAAAAGTAAAATCAACATATTAGTTTTAGTAATAATCTGTACCATTCTACTGTTAAATATCTCAAAGCAAAAATTATTTTCTAGATTTCTTATTTATGTTTTCTGTGCATGTAATACATTTTAGTCACCACCCCTGTTTTGGGGGTGAGATAGTAAAATTCAAATCTTCATAATTGATGAGGAGTAGCCTATCAATATCAAAAAATTAATACATATTAACATGAAGTAAATTAAGTAGATGTAGAAAATGTTCTTTCTAAGGTATACAGTATTAACATGGGTGGTGTATCCATAACATTAAGCAGGTGTTAAGAACTGTATTTTTTATATATCCATTTTATAGAAAGAATAACTGAATTTTGTTGTATGCTGAATAAAGAAGCTAAAGGGTTTGTTCATCCCAATTTTATTACTTAGGAAAGAAAAATGTAGAATTTCAAAAACTGTTTAAATGAAAGAAGAGAAAGCTTTGGCAGGTTAGGGGGTGTTTTATATCACACGTGAGCATTATTTGCCCTAGGAATTTTTAAACATTTTGATTTTGTCCACAATAAAGACCTGGAAATGTTCTGCATCTGCATAATTTGGTAAAACCAGGTATTATGAACTTAATGTGAATTATTTCAAATAAAACCAAAGTACAAGTTCTATTTAGAAGAGTAATGGCTAAGCTAGGCAGGATTACTTCAGTAAAATGAATTAGAGCCCATGAGCTGCAATATATCAGTGGTGAGTCCAGCTTATCTCAGGACTGTGGCTTTTGGAGAAATGAGTCTGCATCACTTGAACATCACAAATCCTAGATTATATTTTTATTTCCCACTTCACCTTTGTGGGGCTTCTAAGTCTGCAGGTTCATCTGATGTCAAAGGCAGTAGATGAGAGGCAAAAAGGAGTCAGGATCGGCCTACCTTAACCATTCATGAGCCCTCTAAGGCCAGTGGTTCTGAAAGAATATGGAGAATAAACCCACTACTCTTCATCTTAGTCCCTAGGGACAGAACAGACATTTGTCCAGTTTACCATGGCAAATGATTCTCTGCATCCGGAAAATTACAGCACACTTCCTTCCTTCACTCTGAGGACTCATAAAATCTAAATTAAACATAACTGTCCAAAGAATTATTTTCAGCTATGTGAACATTTCAACAAGGAAATTAAATGGAAATATGAGATATGAATAATGTTATGATATTAAATATAATAATAGTTTGTAACATTTAAACACCATTTATTAATTTGTAAATTGCAATTTTTTAAAGTATATGTAATATGGATCTAGGGTAAAGCTATATATCAATAAAATGTTACTGAAACATGTGCTTCTGATTTTAAAATTGTTATGCTTTCTAAATAATATTTATTTTGTGTTTGTTATGCATAAATACCTTTTTTCTCTTGGAAGATATTCTTCATGCCCATTTTGAGTATGTATTTATATACAATTAACAGGTTAATCTAATTATATCATTTAAGTACTGTGTTTTGGTCCAAAATATGTTTAACTAACTTATATAGTTGTGCTTCGGTTTGCCAAAATAAAAAAGTACATACAATCATAAAAAATTAAAATATCATTATATTCAAAAGGAGTAATGTAAAGCTATTGAAAGAAATGCATCAGGTTGGGAAACTTAAGGTATATTTATTATAAAATAGCTAATGTTTACTGAAACTTACCATGTTTCAGTCACTAAACTATTATTATATGCATTATCTTATTTATTTATTATAATAACCCTGTGAATTAAGCATCATTTTGCCCTCTTTTTCAGATTTTGAAATAGAGTTAAAGGTTTAATAAATTATAAGATTACAGAGAGGCTGAAGGTGGAACTTGGGCTCAGAACTATCTGAATTGAAAATTCTGTGTTATTATTATTTTTTTCTGGTAACACTATGTTCTGGACTGAGAAAATTCTAAGGTATTACTTCTAGGTTAAAGAGGGTGTGCTATTCAATAAATGCTTCTTTAACTGAATTTACAATGTATATCCTATTCTGGAACTATTGAGTTTCTTTTGTGTAGCAGCCACATGCAATGTGCAGATCAATAATATGTGATCACAGTTTTAACTAGTGAACCCTCTAAAGCAGTAGTCAACAAGCTTTTTCTGTAAATTATCAGTCCCCAACCTTTCTGGCTTTGTAAATGGATGAGTATGGCTATGCATCAATGAATTTTTATTAAAGAATCAGAATTTCATATCATTTTCAGGTGTCAGTAAATATTATTCTGGCCTGTTACCCAAAGGTTACTGGTTCAATTCCCAGCCAGGGCAACATAACCAGGTTGCAAGCCAGGTCTCCAGCCAGGTTCATAGTTGGAGGCAGATGAAAGGCAACCATACATCGACATTTCTCTCCCTCTTTGTCTCTCTCCCTTCCTCTCTGAAAAATAATAAATAAAATTTTAAAAAGAAATATGAGTTAAAAGTGTTATTCAAATTAAGTTCACCTGTGTTGGGTTCTTATCCTCTTCTTTTAAGTCCTAGAGAACCTAAAAATCACACATATGGATCCCATTATATTTCTATATATTTCTAAAATGTTGCTTTAGAGGTAATAATATTTGGAGGTAAATAGATACTTGCCATATATATGTAAGGATTTTGTGATTTATTAGATATTGAAGCAGAATAAAGAGGTCATGAGAGAAAATTTTTTAACTTGATCAAGTTTCAAAAGTAAAATAAATATTTTCTAGATAAAAAATGAAGCAAGGCACTAGAGATATAGATATGCATGTTAGTATATGTCTGGGGAATTAAACATTGATTATTATTGCTAGAAAATAAAATGTGATAGGAAAATGTCAAAACATGATGCTCTACCAGATCATGATCAAGAGCCAGATGAAGAAAGGTTCTGTTTGCCACAATGAAATATTGTATCTGCAAGAAATTCACTGACAAGTGTTAAGTAGCAATGGACCTTGTAAAATCATAAGGCTAGAAGGCTGGAGGACAGGAAGGTGCTGAGATAAGTTTCATGTTTCTTGCTTGTGTCACTGGGAGAATTATAATGTCACCTGATGACAAATAAATGTAGCACTAGAGAATAAAGTTTTCTGTCATGTGTTTGCAGGTTTATTGACTTACTCATTTTTGGAGGTGGGTGTATGGGTGAGCTGAGAGAGTGGGAAGAAGTTCAAGTTTTAGACACATAGAAAGTAGGCAATCAAATATCAGTAGTTTTTCTGATATGTGGACATTTTGGTTTAGAACGCAAGCAAGACTAGGAGGGTTATAGATTCAAAGACACTGAAATCTGTAAAATTACAGATATAACTCCCAACTGTAAGTTGGGAGTTAACAACTTAAAAGATACTTGAATGCCTTGAGTAACATGTGTTCTAAATAGGAATCCTCAGGAATGCTGCCAGTAATAGTGAAGCCTTCACCTCTTTTTCATAAAGGCATTATGGTTATTAGAAAGTCATTCATTGTACTTAAAATCAAAATCATGAACCATTAAGTATCCTTCCACAAGGCATGCCACCACTGCATTTAATTTCAGGAATCCTAATTAGCTATGCATTTTCCAGTGATCATGTTTTTGTGTGGATAAAGTAAATCACTGGTGATTGGATACCTCCAAGGACATAATTCTTAATAGAAGAGTACTCAAAAAGGGTGAAGTTATATATGAGAATTTTCATTATGTATAAGCAGTTCAGAGAGTTCATGACTTTCAATGCCTACAGAACATCTCTGCCTGGACTGTCCTGCCTGCTCTACCTGCTCTTCAAGCCTAATATGCCACACGAGATTTTTCTTATCCATCTGCCAAAATAATGTTCCTTTCCCTTTTATGGGTTAATGACACAATCATGTCTAACCAGCATATCAAATTTAAAAAAGCATGTGTCATTTTGCTTAACTGACTGTTTTCCTCTTAAATCTATATCAAATATTTTCCTTCCGTCTTTTCTTCAACCACTCTCTTATTTTGAAATTGCTTCCATGGTTTCTATTGACTCCCAACTCAGATCTGATTTTTCAGTCTTTCTTAACATAACCCTTTAGGTTGTTTAGTATCTGCTCTTTAGGAGTGTGATGCTCTTTCTTTTCTTTTTGTACGTGTAAGTAAGATGTTCTTTGATGGAATTGTTCCATTGTTTGGAAGCTTGGCCAAATACTTCGTCTGGCTTCAGAATACTTACCAACTGATTTTTCCTTCTCTTTCATATCGCTGGCTTGAAGTTGTAACACATGGTGAAAGAGAAGATTCTGTGGAGAAATAAAAATGTAAAATACTTGACAGACAAATTTACTGCAAGGGCAATCACAAATTTTGTGACTCTAGGAGCATGGCCTAGATCAGGGAAATAAGAAGGATTGCAGTTGTGAGAGAGGTTGTAAGGCAATATCTTTGAAGAGAACCTAATGGTGTTACTATGCTCCCTTTCCTTGTGAGGCAGCATCCAGAGATCTGTGGAAGATATTTGATAAGGGATCCTAAACCTAAGTGGGCCCAGGGAGAGTGAACTGGTGCCTAATTCACCCTTGCAAAAGCAGTGAAATAAAAATGGAGGCATGAATAGGCCTGCATACCACCATTGTGTCCTACCTTGAAAGAGAACCTGGATCTGACTGTAGAAAACTCACTACTGCAGTATGGACACCAAAGGAATAGTACATATTTTCCACCCTTCAGAAGCTCATAGTTGAGCAAGAAAGGATTGTAAAAGGTAAGAGGACTCAGGAGAGGAAAGGCTACACTGTTTAATTTTTTATTCCTCCCCGCAAAATGAGTAGCAAAACCTGCTTACAAAAACAAAATGAATGCTGTATTTAACATTAGTTCATTGTTGTTGTGACTGTAATAATATTTTTCTCCTCTCTTATCTTAATGGGTCAAAAAAAAAGTTTTGAGCTCAGATTCCTACAAAAGATGAGGAAGGAAATAACAAATTAAGGCATCCCTAATATAGTTGATGAATCCTTATTAATATTCTAAAATCAGATATTCTTCAGCTCCAAACAATATAGAATTACCATACAATCATAATAATAACAATAATAACAATGTAAGCTTTTATAGAAAACATTTGTCAAAGAGTTAAGCTACTTAGGTAAGTAGTGAATTTAAATCTAAAAGCATATGACATGATTCTTAATTTTGATTGCTTTTACTGTTTAAATCCTTTTCTTTTTGAATTTTACATTTTTAAGAATATTTCCTTCAATTTTCATGTATTTATCCAACTTGAATTCAGCTATTTTAAAAACTCATGTGATGGCCTGCTTTGCAAATTGATAATAATACTTCTCTTTTCAATATAATTATACATATTTATTATGCCATTTTTTCTAAACCCATGTTAATAAAAACAAATATTTTCTCACACAGACACAATAATAGGAATATCACAAATTTAAAGTAGATATTTCTGTATCATTTTATCATGGGTTTTTAAGCTTAAAACACGCAGTCTCTCTTGGTATTACTGGGCTATTTGGCTGTTTGTGTATTTTATAGTTGTGTTTTGTGTTTGCAATTCACAGAGATGTTTTTTAGCATTCAGTGAAACATTAAATTTTTTTTTCCTATTATAAAGAGGAATAAATTCAGGTGTTGAGATAGTTTGGAATATTCTGAGTGAAATATTCTTCAATACTTAAATTTCCAAACTATAAATAATAAACTAAATATTAGGAAGTTGACTTAGACTTTTTTAATGTTTTACTATACAAAAAATGGTATTTTCCTCTTCAATTTATTTGAGCAGTTTTTGTTTAAAGGATTACTTTTTAAACTGGTTGATATTTCCATCTCATACACATACAAAACCTTATGTACTAGAAGTTTATTGCTAAAAAGATGTCGAGATGCTTTTCAAATGCCTACAGGAATTCAATAATTTTTAATATTTCATTGTGGGAAACATTGAAATATCATTAATATATTACTTATTCTCCCAATTTTTTCATCAAGTCTTTATTGAGCACCTAGTGTGCACCATTCATAATTCTAGTTGCAAGTAGTTTAAAGAAAATAGTACCTGTCCTCAGCCATCTTGCATTCCAGCAACACCCTTTAAAGGAAAACATTAAAAGGGCAACACTAGAAGCAGCCTTTGTGCCTTTTTTTGATCAAAAATTGTATTACTGCCAAGTGTTGGCGAGGATGCGTGGCAAAGGGAACCGTCATACACTGTTGGTGGGAATGCAGGCTGGTGCAGCCACTGTGGAAAACAGTATGGGGTTTCCTTAAAAAACTAAAAATGGAACTGCCTTTTGATCCAGCAATTCCACTACTTGGACTATACCCAAAGAAGCCTGGGACACCAATTCATAAGAACCTATGCACACCTATGTTCATAGCAGCACTATTTACAATAGCCAGGTGCTGGAAACAGCCTAAGTGCCCATTGGTGGATGATTGGATCAAAAAACTTTGGTACATTTACACAATGGAATTCTATATGGCAGAAAGAAAGAACTTGTACCCTTTGCAACAACATGGATGGAACTGGAGAGTATTATGCTTAGTGAAATAAGCCAGTCAGTGAAGGACAGGTATCA